>BQNB010058387.1:0-37783 GCA_026074375.1 Tanacetum coccineum | reverse complement strand
ATGGGTGATTTGCAGGAATTATTTATTTGGCTACTTCTTTTCCACATAGCCATGTATATATTTGTCTAGATATTGCTACTTGTTAGAAATGTTTCTTGCACTTGTATTTCTAACTCGGTTTTGTAGCAAAATCCCATAAGCTCGATCCCTTGGTGCCCCAAACGAGGGGGAGCATACATCAAGGGAGAGTCTTAACATCGTCGATTTCTTTCTTCTCTAGTCGACGATCAACCTTTTTGGATTCGACAAAAAAAGGGAGAAATGGATCATAACTCATTAATAACTTGCAAAATTTTATTTATTTTTATCTAAAATGAGTTTAAATTTTTCATCATCAAAAAGAGAGAGATTATTAATACAAATAATGCCTAAAAACGTTATTTATATTTTTTGACTCCTCTACATTTTGAAGATGACAAAATGTAAAAACGTGTACGATAAAAATAAACGTTTACGAGTTATTAATCATAAATTTCTATTTCAACGTAAATCACTTAAGGTATAAATAAACAAATCATTAAACATGATTAGTGATCAAAAAAATATTTTTTCTTAACCATTATATTTCTACAAAAGTATTTTTACAAAAATAAAAATATACAAAATATTTTTACTAATAAAAGAAATGTTTTATTTAATTATAAAAATTTGAAACTGATTTTTCCCCCAAAACAGAAGGTTCTATACCAGTTTCAACCTTTTCTACTACAGGACAAAAATGGGAGCGTCTACCTAGGGGTGGCCCCCTAATAGGCAGGACGACCCCCAGATATATCTTGGACCGCCAGGATCGTCTACAGGAGACGTTGCCTAGTCCTGGCTATAAATTCTACGTTATTCCCTACATATTTTTAGACCTTTTTGTATACTAATCTAATAACATACTTGAAGAGAGGGAAAGAGGTTGTTTTAGTGAGAGAAAGGGTTGGGTGAACACTTAGAGAGAGAAAGTAAACATAAGATAGAAAATGTATTATGTGTGAAAAATGAACAACCAACCACCTCTCCAAGGCATGGAGAGGTGTTTATATACTTGCAATGGATCGTGGGCTTGGGCCTTCAGGGGTTTATCCATGGGCTTTTAGCTAACTAGCCTAGTAAGTTTCCAAAAATTAACTCAACGAGCTAACTACAGTTATCTATGGAAGTGACCGACACTTTCGTGTTCCTAACAATCCCCCCCTAAGGGAGGTCACTCCATTTTACAAATTTTAAGTCTAGCATACCATGCTTTAGTCTTGAGCTCGTAGTCTTTAACTTCAATCATTAACTTGTGATTTGATGAAGTGATCATTGCTTTAGGCATGAGCTTGTTCCTTTTACTTGAATGTGAAAATGTGATCTTAAATCATCTTGAGATCATCAACCAAGCATAATCTCATCTCGCCATCTTGTAAACTTTGCCATCTTGTGAACTTGTAACTTTTAGACCGACATGCTCATACCTATCTTGATATGTTAACTCGAAAAGCTTTAATATTGCATCTTTCTTGAGGTTCTTTAACTATAACACTTCGTCACTTCGATAAAGACGTTCGGCATCAGAGTGACAAAAACTTCTTTGAAATTCTTTGAATTTAATACTTCGTCACTTCAAGAAAGACATATGATATCAGAGTAGCGAAAGTCTTGAAACATGTACTTGAGCTTTCATGATGTCTCTATATTTGTCGATCGGGTATGAGCATGTGGCTATGAATCATGACTCATCGGGAATCAGTTGCACCAATCGTCAGGAGTACCTGCAGGTTTAGGTTAGTGATAATCAACAGTTATGGACGAGAGTGTCTTTGTCACTTCGTCGAATACGGTTGTAATAACCACGGTTCCCCGTTGATCAGTATAAATACTGCCTGTGATCAGGTAGAATTCCATAGAATCTCCTTGACTGGGTTTCGCAGCTGCACTAGCCGTTCTCATTACCGGAGCTTCTCAAAGCAGACAACACGGTATGAGTGAACCAGCAAGACGAAGTCTCACCGATTGAATAGAAAAATCGATTTGAAAATCAATTGACGTGTCACTTGCTAAAGTGGTTTTGTGACACATCGAGAGTGTTAATCATTTCAAAAATTCATCATCAATCATCAATTCATAACCTAGAACAAGTTTGATTCTTATAGAATCGCACCATCATTTCTTTCCAGTTGTCACAAGTTTAATTCATAGAGAATCGCACAAGTCACCTACCATGAGCTTGTTTGATGTTGGCTCACGAAGAAAAAAATCAAAAGTGACTTATATAAGTATATTAATATAAGACTATTATCCTTATATACGTAATATATTATAAACACGTATATCAATTATGCATGTATATAGCCTAACCGACTAATGCAACAATTTGTATATGAATACCCCGTAAAAACCCTTTTGTATGTATGCAATGTTTGAAAACGGTTATAGTCCAGCAAAAACATTTTGACCTGGTTCTCTATAACCTTGGCTCTTGATACCAATCTGTAACACCCCCAAAATGGGTCGCAGCGGAATAAGGATCCGGGGCGTGTTACTTCAAGATCAACAGCACAAGATATATATAAGAACGACACAAAAGTCGTTTAAATTGATACATTGGATTTAAACAAAAGACATATTACAAAAGCTTATAGCTTTACTTGTTCTTTGTTTAATATTACAAAAGATAACATAGATTTCCCAAAACATGATGCACATAAATCTTTAACAGTGCAATCCAAAACATAATCCAATGCATCCTTGGCACCTCGTGCCTATTGACCTCCTGAAAACATTGCTTAAAACGTTGATATGTGTAAAATACACATATCCGTTTGTACCTAAAATAACCCAAATAAACCTAAAACAGACCAAAAATGGCAAAAATATGCTGGTATTTGTGTTTTGTGTATGCAGGTATGGATAAGTCAAAAATCACAAGAAAACAGTCAAAAGCAAGCAAGCACGGACACGAGAATCAGAAGAGTTCAAAAAAAGAAGCCAAAGATCCAAAGCCTTAGCCAATTTTCTTCTACAAGGGCCATTCTTGCAATTTCCAAAAGTTATTTATAACTTAAAAGAGAGAAAAGAAAGACAAGGACCAAATGTGTAAACTTCCCAAAGATAAACAGTTTTAACTGTCGAAAAAAGGAGCGGGAACCACATTTACTATTCATCGTCTTCTTCATTTCACCCCCATGGTAAAACAAGGGGCAAATCAAAATTGGAGGGTGCTTAAGTCAATTCAAGAGGACTACATCACAAACCCAGGGTCAAATTAGTCTTTATCAAAGGATTCATTAAAGAAGAGCCATGTCGACAATTAAAGAAGCACAAGTTTATGTGAGTTTTTGTGCTAAATCACTCACAAAACTAACACAAACGTCACATCAAGGGAATGACACGCTGGCAATCCTCAGGTGTCCACATCTTGATCAAACGGCCACAATTGATGATCAAATGATTGATTAAATGAATGGCAGAGATTGAAGATTGGAGAGCAGGGCTAGAGGTCCTAGAAGCTTCAGCTGGGCACTATAAAAAGACCTCACTTCTCACACACACACCATCTAGTTTTTTAGTAATTGAATTTAAGTTTTTATGTAATTTTTATTTCGTATTCTATTTCTTAAATGTAAGTTTTCCTTTTTCAAGTAATGTAATCAGCTTTTTCATTTAATGAAATTCAGTCTTTAGTGTTTTAAATCTCATTTTCTAAGCTCTCATATAAAGTTATAAGCTCTCTTAATAAGTCATATTGTTTCAATAAGCTCATATTAAGCTCTTTCAGTCTATAAGCTGAAATAGAGCTGTTTGAATTCGATATTAATCTTTAAATCAGTTAAACATATTATGGATCTAATTGGATCTAAGCTTTTGGAAGGGGATCTTACCTTGGAAGAGATCCCAAGGACTTATACTCTAGCTTACTCATAAGCTAGAGAGCTAGTAGCTGCCTTTATTGGTTCCTTTTGTTTAGCTAAAGGATCAAGTGAGTTTCCCTTTTTCATTCTCTTCTAAAATCAGTTTAAATTGCTTAGTTTTAGTTTAATATTGCTTATTTGCTTATTCTCTTGCTTATTAGTGTTTAAATGTCTCTTTTAGTACTTATTAGTTATGTGTCTTTATCTGTTTTTGCTTAAGTAGTTATAGATCTTTAGTTATTAAATTCTGTCATAAAAACTCATAAAATCCAAAAACATTAGTTTAATTAGTTAAGATTTTAGAATTTTGCTTATTCAGTTGTTTAATCATGATTGTTAAGTTTGTTTTAAGCTAGTTTTTATCTGGTATTAAGTGTTTGTTCATTAGATTTCTCTTAAAAGCTTTTCTCAAATTCTGTCATGATTTTTAAGGAGTGTTTGGTTTAGTGCATTCTCAAAATTGCACTAGCAGTACTAACCTCAGTTAGTACTGCTGAGTTCTCAGCTTGATTTAAAACAGTAATTTTAGGATTTAGTTTACAAAATTTAGTAGGATTTAAGTTTTAATATAGCTTAATACAGTTTAAATCTTAGTTTGCAATTTCTAGCTTATTTCCTTAGCTTATTTTGCTGTCAAAAGTCATAAAAACCTGAAAACTCCAAAAACAGTACTTAGAGTCCTCAGGATCTTAATCAGTTAATTTAGCTTATAAGTCTAGATTTTATAGCTTATTTAGATGGATAATAAGTAGTTTAAGTTGTCTTTTAAGTTTCAAAGTCTAGTTCAGCTTATTTAGTTCTCTAGCTTATTTGAAGTTTGTGTTTCTTTGCTTATTTCCTAAGTTTGCTTATTTCTTGGTCAATTTCAGTAGCTCAAAAGTAGTTTAAGCTTTAATTTCTTTGCATATTTAGATTAAGCACATCATAAGCTTTCTAGATCACTTTTCCTTTTTAGAATTAAGCTTAATTTGAGCATTTTATGGCTGTTTAAGTAGAAGTAAGCTCAAAACCTCACTTTCTGTAATCAGTTTAGAAATAAGCTCTTCCTGAGCTTATTTGAGATTTTCAGCCCTAGTAGCTTTTATTAATTTTGTTCCCCTTAGTTTCTTTTACAACTTTGCTTCTTTGAGTTTTTCATTTTAAGCACTTTTCAAATTTCACCTTAATTCGGGCCTTAGCTTGTTATCGGGGTAGATTCTCAGGGTAGATAGTGTAACTTTTCGATCTTAGTTGTTTGCCAGTTAGTTCCCCGTCAGTAAGTATTTTTCCCCGTTAGTCCTTTTCCTTTTTGCATCATTAGTCCGTGAGTTAAGTTTTTAATAAGTTTATTTAGTTTTAATTAATAATTAGGGTTAAGATTTAATTAGTTTAATTAAACTTTTATAAAAAGATAAAAATTAGGGCTTTTATTTTTAATAGTTTTCGGAAATCTAGTGAAATTTTAGTTTACATTTTTAGGGATTTAAAATTGGTTTACTTGCTTATTTGTCATTTATTTGTTATTTTTTTTAGTAATTATAGCTTATCCAAAATATCTTTGCCTCATTCAAATCAAGATCCGAACCTAAGCGTGGTTTCAATTTCACTAGTCATTGGGGAAACGACCCGGGAGATCATACTTACCCGGTTAAACATACGTATATTATATTATATTATATATATTTTTGAGAGTGAATTTTATCAAGGGTAACTTGGTAATCTTCCTAATTACTCTTAGGATTATATTATTTTGTGATATATTTTACGTGTACAAAACTACGAATCAGGAATCAGAACATCATTTGTTGATACCAAGTCATCTGCTAGCCCAACTTATTCACTAAACCAATGGCAAAGATAGGTCATTATTTGTGATCCTATGATTCTAAATATATAAATTACGGATATGGAGAGCTGTAGGGGCATTTAGCTAGCTTGATATTTTGCATTCCTAGATCCAGTTGAATGATAGGTCGCAAACTTAAGCACGTTAACGAGTATAAATTGATAAACATAATCAACAATCAATGATAAATTAAGCAATCGAGATAAACAAACCAAACATTAAATCTTCATAAACATGGCTAATACCTAAATGTATTAGCCCATAACCATTGTAATGAATACAACAATAATAATCGTATCAACCAAGGTAAGCTAACCGAGTTAAACGAATAATAGCAACAATCGAACGATTATTAGAGTATAGATGATTACAAGAAGTTTCCTATGGAATTAAGCACGTTGCGAGACCTTCTTTGCTCTTCTTGCCTTCTAAAAATAGACTTTTGTGGTTAAGGTATCGACAATATGTTCAAGCACACCCTAAACTCGTGTTTAGGGATTTGTATTTATAGTCTCTGGAATTTCGTCGATACGCCGTATTGGTTGAGGTCAATACGGCGTATTAGGGGTTTCTCGAAGTAGGGACCACGTTCAATATCTTTCAGAATCTTCAAATAATCTTCAATACAGCGTATAGAGTCTTCTGGATACGACATATTGCTCTTTAATGCTTCGTGGTTTCTTGTGAAGTGCAGGAACAGATACGCCGTATCTTCCTTAATGGATACGGCGTATATGTTGTTAGAACAGTATATTGAGATTTCTTTGTTTAAGCTCCAAAAGGTGTACCTTTTAGCATAATTTCACCAATTACTACATAATTACTGCAAATAAAAACTTTAAACAATTAAGTACCAACTTATGCAATAATTATACAAATGGGTAAGAAACATGGGATAAATGAGGCTATATAAGTGACGTTATTTGATGTCATCACCCATACCGATTACAAGGTTAGATTAGAAAAACAAGCCCGATACCCCTAACTTAGCCTATTACAACATATACTGGATAAATATCAAAGCTTCCATGTTTGACATAATATTTTGAGGCTAACAATCTCCCCCGAAACGAGGTCCTTGAATTCTTTGTCAGGAGCAACAATTGAACTCCTTGAGATTGCATTGTCGTTAAGCTCTTGAGTCTTGTACTTGGTCTTTTATCTTTGTTGTAGGCTTGTTCCTTCATGCGCTGTGATCTTTGATCTTGAGCCTTTGTCATTGTCTTTTGACTTGGTCTTTAGTTCCTAGATTTTTAAATCTTTCCTTGTTTGTCTTTGTCCTCTTTGCCATCTTTCGATCTTGTGTCTTGACCAACATGCTCATACTATGCATCATCTTGAAAGCTTGGTAACAATCTTCCTTGACAATCTTTGTCTTGATAATCTTGATATCTTTATAGAAGATCTTGAATATTAGAGTTGTGGAAGACTTTGGTAACATGTACTTGAGCTTTCATCATGTCATTTTATTTGTCGATCGAGCATGAGCATGTGGTTATGTGTAACACCCCCAAAATCGGATAGTAGCGGAGTGCTACTTCATAGCACATAGTACAAGTTGTAGAGAACGACCTCTAAGTGAGATGTTTTGAAAAAGTTCACATTCGATATAATATTAATATCAGAGTTCATAGTAAAACATGTCCCAAAATGTTTAAACATAACATAAAGTTTTAAAAGAAGGTTTCATCGAATGCGAAAATATGCAAAGTCTTCAAAAGATATCCGTGTGACTCCCATCCGAGAAATTTATATCTTAAGGACTCGAGATAAAACATGCTAAAAAAGGTCAACAATAATGTTGAGTGAAATTCATAGGTTTTATAAGTAAAGCAATAGACCACAAGATTTCAGTAATAGTAGACTAATGAAACACATTCATAAGTCAAAAACAGTTATTATTGCTCTAAGCTCATGACACCGAACCTTAACAAGTTATGCAAATCCTATCCAGATTTGTGCCGCGAGACTGGATGTTCTGCCAAACATCCCAATACCTCAAATGTTAAATGCGCCCATTTGACGTGGCACTAGTTATTGTATACCCGGACGAGGATTGTCAGTCTCAATAGATCTATTAACAACACTCACGTTTAATTTACTAGCAATTAACGGCTCATGATTTTAGGGGACTTAAATGGCAGTAGTTGTACTTAGGTAATAATATTAAGGCATAACATACAGTTTTAGTACTTGCGTCCAAACGTAAAAATAGCATGTATCTCCCCCGTGGAGTTTGTAAAACAATTAATAAGAAAAAGGGGCTATGAACGCACCTTTTAGCGATACAACAAAAGTCAACAAAATAAACGTCGAGAAATGTCGAGAAATTCTAGATGCAACCTAAATGCAACGTCGCGTTTTAGAATATAAAAATATTACGCAACAATATAAATAAGTTTTTATAAAATCTTTTATAAAATAGTTGGCATTGTACACTAGTGGGTTAGTTTTTATAAAAATACGTGGGCCCAAAATATGTGTCTAACTTAACAATTATATGACCAAAAATAAGTACCCAAAGTAATACTTATAAGCCCAAAACAAGTATTCCAATTAATTAGTATAAGCCCAATTACATATATCCATTTTAGTGTCTAAAAGTCCAACTACACATGAGCTGCCAAATTTTTTGGTTTTTATCTAACTTCACGGGCCCGTATCTCCTAATCCGTAAATGGTCCCGGTTCGGTTTTTACTCCTACGGAAAGGTAAATGAGTCTATTTTACATATTTTTGGGCCTCACAGTTTCAAAATTTTCATAACACATGTGAAATTACCATTTTACTCGTAGTTACCAAAACTAATTTTTCACATATTTTTACCGCCTCGGGAAAACAGACGTATCTCCCAAATCGTACATCCGTTGAGGCCGATTCAAGCGCCAAACTTTAAGTTAGCATGTTATATACAAGTTTTGGTTTTATTAAAATGGGTGGTTTCTATACAAAATTTTGGAGTTATAATCAAATGAAAATCTGTGTGCGGTTTACGACCACTTTCACCGTTTATTTTATAGAAAATTCATCGGGTATCGATACGCTTCGATTCACCCGGCTAAACGAAGCTAAGACATAGGTCTAGGTCCTTATATTTTTTTTAAATCGTCACAGGTCACCAATATTTCCAGAACATCCTCTAAACCTACTAGTCTAAAACAGTCCCTTTAACAAAAGTTGCAAATCCACTTTCATCAAGTTTTCTAGCCCAAATTTTTTTTATGTACAATGCCATAATTCATACCAATGTTCAATAAAATGTAAAAAAACATCTCAAATACAAAAAATTTATCAAAATTATACAAAGAGATTTTACAAGAAATTAGAAATAGGACAACTCTTACAATATGATGAAAATGAGAATAGTGATACAATAATCAACCCAACAATTTCTTATATCTTCTTCAACCCACAATAATATTTTAACCTAACTAAAATACTCTTGCAAGGAACCTTTTTAACCCATGTAAACACTATATAATCCCATTGGAAGTATAACTAAAATTCTTGAATAATGATGCTTCTTGATGATGTTTTAAAGTGATTGGAACCAAGAATGATAACTAGCTTTGATAGGCTTTAACTCTTGAATAATATTACTTGAGATTTCTTGATGAATACGGTATGGTGGTGATAGCAATGGGGCTGAGATGATTCACCACATCAAGATGAAGCCTTGAATGAAAAACAAGCAAGAGGCTTGTTAAGGATGATGAAATAAGCCTTTTTGAATGTTTTTCTTGTGTTTAATCAAGATTTTGAGTGATGGTTTATGGTGGCCTTGTAGTGGCCGATTCATATGAAGAAGAGAGGAGGAAAATCTGCTCTTAAGGGAGAGAATAATGGAAGTGTATGTGTGAAAAAAAAGTGTGTAAGAAGTGGAATGATTAAGAGTGTAAGCATGGTCTTGGACCTTGTAAGAAGTAAATGGGTAGGAGGAAGCAAAGACTCCCATTGGTCCTTGTGGTGGTGGTGTTAGGCGTCCAAATAGAGGAGAGAGAAAAAGGTGGGAAATTTATTTTTGATTTTAAGTTTGTAGGTATTTATATATGTAAAGTTTTATTTAAGTTGTGTATTGATTTGTTAAATGTGTAAGTTAAATAAGAAATGTAAAGTGTAAGTATTTGGGTATAAGTGTAAGTAGATTTTATATATGTGTAATGTGACTTAAAAAGATGTAATTCAATAGAATATAGTTATGTTATGCATTCGTTCAGTTAATATTGTAGTGTAAGTAATAAACGTAAGGTTTACGCGCGATATCGGGTTTATCGAGAAACTTGCAAGTTATAATGAACGAAGTGACCTAAGTTTATAAAGTATGATTTTAAATAATGACCTAAAACTTACGAATTGTTACAGTCTACCCCCGTTAAGGGAACTCTGGTCCCCAGAGTTCAACTAGTGCCATCAGTTGGCGAAGTTCTCGGGAAAAGGTTGGGTATTTGGTACGAAGTTGGTCTTCACGCTCCCACGTGAATTCAGGTCTGACGATAGGGATACGGCTCTACTTTAGTTGTTTGACCTCACGGTCTATAATTTTTATAGGCTCCTTGATAAAGTGTAACTTTTTGACGAGTCGAATTTCATTTAGCGGAATGACAAGGTTTTCATCAGATAAACATTTCTTTAGGTTCAAGACATGAAAGATGTTATGGATTCCACTGAGTTCCCGTGGCAGTTTAAGTTTGTATAGCTTGCTTGATCTGGTGATTGTGCACCTTGTACCATATATGTAGTGTCTCCAAATCTTCAGATTATGTGTTAAAACGTGTTCGAGGGGTTCAATAAAACAACTAAACAAGGTAGCAATCGAATATTGAATAAATAATAGTCTAAACATATGATGTCTGCAATGTGCATGTAGGTACAGATCAGTTGTTAGGAATATTCTTAATGAACGGATTGAATATCTGTACTGATGAGAGGGCAACCGAAAACAAAGAATTAATAAGTTGTACCGATGATCAAAGAAGCGTATATTAAGTAACAATACATATCAAGATCAAAAAATGATTTTGTACCGATAATCAATGTAAATGGAGAGATCAAAGAAATTACTAATCTTCAAAGGAAGTGAATGTTATTGTAAAGAGGTTATGATGTGTCTAATATTTTAGGATTAGAAAATCCTAAAAAGAAGGTTAAATATTTTTACGAACGAAGAAACAGACGACCAACAATCAATGCAACGAAATAGTCAATAGATTATGAAAAGAATGGTCATAGCATCACAAGGAAAACCAATGAAAGTATATGGAGAAATTATAAAAGATATATCGAGCACGTAAAATACGAATGTGTCAACGACTTAAGGGAGCACGTAAAAGAACATATGTACAAATGTAATAATGATCAAAAGAATAAATATAGAGAATGATTCGCATAAACAAATTACGAATCAAAGAAGTATGAAGAATCATCTGTACGAATAATCAAGCAAACAAAGAATCAATTAATCAACAAAATGGGCGTAGAGAGTCCTTTGTTTTATGAGATTACGAATCAGAAGACTATAGAGAGTCATCCGTAAAATTAATTGATGCAACCAAGGGAGTATTAATACCAATAGCTGAAAGACGCATATCTCAAAGAAATAATATGTCAAGATTGCTAAACGAGATAGGTGAATTAATTGTACAAACAATTAATTATTAAAGAGAGTTAATACCAAGTGGCTAAGACAAGCACATACTAAGGAGATGGTTTATAAGGATGTTAAAATGGGATATGATACGTTAACTGTACAAACAATTAATTATTAAAGGGAGTGGATATATCTGTACCACAAAGCAAACAATACATCGAGAGTTTTCAAAGAATCATTTTAAATAAAAATGTCATCATTAACTATGATGGTCGAGATTCTCTCTTCGGAGTGGGGGCTGCTGGTTGTGTCGTTCGCAATGATATTCTGGTAGGAAGGTGTAACCCTCATTCTCGTGGTCTGTCTCAAGGGTTCTTATGCGTGATTCGTTCTTGGTATCTCAGGTCTCGTTTCACTCTAAGCGAAAGAGTATGTCAGCCATACGTTAGGCTATAAGTCGTTTGATAGCTGATGAACTTTAGCAATTGTCTTCTTGGTGGCATAATTATCCAAAATCACAAGGAGAAAAGAGAAAAAGAATAAGACGTTAATGAGTCGTGTTCTAAAAGTAGGTGCTCCAAGGCGCCACATACGAGGTGACAAGTTAATTGTCGTATTCCAATTAGCCGACATGTTTCTATGCAGTAGGTTATGTGATGACGTATGCATTTAAAAAAATACGAGGCGAGTGTTCAAACTGGGAGTCATATAGTAAAATAACCAATGGGATCGACAAACTATGACGAGTTTTGATATCATCAAAAAGAGAATTAAGTAAAGTCATGAAGAAGTTTTGGAGATCACCGCATCACTCACGATGTCTTGAGAAATATCTAGAGACCATTGTGTAACTCACAATGTCTTGAGAAAGGTTTAGATACCATTGTGTCACTCATAATGTCTTAGAAGAGTTTTAGTATTTATATAAATAAATCGTATATAAAAATATAGTGATGCTCTAGAAAATAAACATAAGTAATCGAAAAGTAAATCAATTGTTTATACAAATAGCCTTTATATAATACTAATAGTAATGATATAAATATAACAACATAGGCAGTCAGGAAGTATACGCGCACGAATATCATGTAAAACCATGAGGGGCTCTTAATATGAATATTAGTTATAGTCTAGGTACTAAAAGTAACACCCCCAAAATGGGTCACAGCGGAATATGGGTTTGGGAGCGTTACTTCATAGATCAATAGCACAAGATATATAAGAACGACCTTTAAAAGTGTCGTTTAAAACCAATACATTGGATTTAGCAAAATGTTTGATACAAAAGCCCGAAGCTTTACTTATTCGTTGTTAAATTTTACAAAGATTCTAGTTTATAACAAATGCTTCTATAAAATGTAATGCAACCAAATCTTTAATGCAAATGACTTCCAAAATAACGACCACCAATGTATCCCTTGCACCTCGTGCCTTATTGACCTCCTGAGAAAAACATGCTTTAAAACGTCAACAATAATATTGGTGAATTCATAGGTTTGTGAATTATATAAGTGTAGGACCTCAAGATTCCCCCTTGATAATACATTAAATGTAAACATCACAAAAAATGTAATTAGATTTCCCTAAGCTCATGACATTGAAGCTCGACATAAATGAATTGCAATATAAATTGCCTACATTGCCCATGATGATGTTCTAACCCAGAACATCTCAAATCCGACATGGTATACGTTCGTTGGCTCGGTAGTTTTGACACCAGTGATAGCTAATCACCCAACGGACGGGCAAAATTAACCCCCAAATAGATCTATTTATAATATTCGCGCTCACCCTCCAAGTGATTTACAGTTCATGATAGTGGGCACATTGGGTTATCGCTACTTAGGTAAACACGTAATCAGTTTAAATATAAAATGGTCACTTGCTTCCAATTATAAAACAAAGCATGTTCTCACCCCAAAACTTATAAATCATTATAAAATGTAAAACGTGCGACTATGAACTTACCTCGAGTGGATGAGTTTAACAATGTAAATCACAACAGAAAATGCGTCACAAATACGCCCGAATGCAACCTAATCAATTATAGGTCGTATGAGTACTAAGTACTTTAAATAACTACTACCATATATAATTCTATATAGCTACATCACCATCTAATCGAGTTTGTGAAATAATATTTAAATTGCATCTGATAAATATTATCCGTGTGTTTGTACTCGTATAATCGAATATATAATTCAATTGTCTTTGTAAAATAATATTTATAAAGTTTAGGACATGTATAAATATTATATAAATGATTCTAAAAATGTTTCGCAAAAATTTAAATTTTAAACGAACTAACACTATTCACGTCAGGAAATAGTGCACAAGTACAAAATAGTGTGTAACTTTCTCGTTTTAAGCCCGTTTGAGATGTTTCTTACGCTCATGTTCTCGTATTAAGTCGATGTATCAAAATATTATATTTTCATATTTTGAAATCCCCTGGTGAACAGTGATTTTTACTGTTCATGTCACACCCCCAAATTTTACTGCAGCGGAAGACTGGATTTGGGATTGTGACTTCATGGCGTGAAGAGGACTTGATACGAGAGATAGACCTCTACATGCCAATATACCAATGCAGACTCCATATATTCCGTAATATAGATCACCTGAGAAAAACATTGCTAAAGTGTCAACATAAAGTTGGTGAGTTCATAGGTTTTGTTGTTTGATAAATGAGATGAACCATATAATTTTTAACCATAAACATGAAAATAAGTAAATCCCCTATATATCACAATGAAAAGTATTTTACTATTGTCTAAGCTCATGACACCGAAGCGTTAACAAGTACCATCATAGATAAGCCCATGCAGATATCCAACCCGCGACATCCGTAACTGACTCAAATGAAACTGTGTTTGCTTGACTAATGTCAGTCAAAGACAAACAGGGATGTCAATCCTGATAGAAGCTAATCCATAACTTCGAGCCCCCGCACCGGTCATCCGGTCAAAAAATTGACGTTCATGTGAATAAAGTTGGGCAATACTACAAGTTGGGTGAGTAGGTACTTAGACCCAATAGTAAATCAATAAAATGTATACTTGTGTTTCAAACTGTTAAAAATAAGCAATGTTATCTCACCCAAAAGATGATTTAAGAACAGTAAATTTTATCTGCAGTCGGAAGAAAGGATTTGGATTGTGACTTCATGGCGTGAAGAGGACTTGATACGAGAGATAGACCTCTACATGCAATATACCAATGCAGACTCCATATATTCCGTAATATGGAACACATGAGAAAAACATTTGCTGAAGTGTCAACATAAAGTTGTGATTCATAGGTTTTGTTGTTATAATAGTGATGAACCATAGATTTTAACCATAGCATGAAATGAATATAAATCCTAATATACACAATGAAAAGTTATTTACTATTGCTCTAAGCTCATGACAAACCGAAGCGTTAACAGTTACCAACATAAGATAGCCCAAACAGAGATCCAACCCCGACATCCGTAACTGACTCAAATGAAACTATGTTTGCTTGACTAATGTTAGTTCAAGACAAACAGGGATGTCAATCCTGATAGATCTATCCATACATTAACCTTCGCGCTCCCTCAACACGATCATACCTCACGAATTGACGGTTCCATGAAAAATTGGGTAATACAACGAGTTGTGGTTGAGTAAGGGACTAAGAAGACACCAATAGTAAATCAGTAAATGTACTTGTGTTCAAACGGTTAAAAATAAGGCAATGTCTCGGACTCCCAAAAAGATGATTTAAAACATATAAAGTTAGTGGCTATGGAAAAACTCACACTTTGTCGGTTAAAACGTTGCGAAGATTGTAACGGATTAAGTGCACATCAAAATATCGACACAATCAAACAACCAAAGTATTATAACAATTATTGAGTTTCTACACTCCACAATCTAAATTAATGTATGCAAGTAAATTATGCAATTGGCCAAAAGTGTATGTCGTTTGAAGCGAGTCACGTTTTACGTTTTTCAAAGCGTTGATTAAACCGATGGCTCTAGGGATGGCTTTAAAACTACTAGTACTTATATAAGAATTTATACTATTACGTGTCGCAATTTATATTCACCCGTCCATGTGATTTGTATCTAAGAAAATATAAACATTATTTGTACGTTACTAAGTACTTATATTTTCTCATCGCTCTTATTTATTTATATCGTTGTCGTTGACTGCTTAGTGTAATTATCGAATTTATATATCACGTGTTCGCCGTCAACGTCGTTCAAAGTAATAATCTTTATTACCCTCGACTCTCCAACTAATAACACATATTTAATATGAAATTTTTTATATTTTTATATTTTATAACTTTTCATGTTTAAAACCCGAATAGATTTAAAATATTTAGCGTTAAATGCGTTTTTATAACCCATGTTAAATTTATTTACTCTTTTTAAAACTTTTGGGTATTCGCTGACAACGCCTCTAACTCAATAGAAAAAAAACAAAGAAAACGTTAATTATATTTTTCTGATACATCGAATAACTTTTAGCTCGTTAACATAATTTTGCCCAACTCATTGACTGCCAACTGAGACTCGGACCCAATATCAAGACACAGTTCCAATACATCGTTTTAAGTTTAAAGTGTATTCACCATTGCAAGTTTTAAAATCATCATGATGCCTATCTTCTACATACATAATAAACCTCACATGGTTACTTTTCCTCTTCTTTCTTATTTGAATTCTTGTCGTAACGACAGTGGGGGTTACCTACTGCGGTTTTGGTGTCCTCCCTTCTATCCCTCTCAATATAACATCACATGCACCTTCCCTCTATTTCTCCTCTTATACCACGCTGCGCAACAACATGAGTATTTGACATACTCACTGCTTTTCGGCTCTTCTTGTTGTCTAACCAACGACAAACATATATACAATAGCACGCAGTTTCTTAATGGCTTGAGATATGTTTCCCGACTGATCGCGCGATTAGTAACTAGGGAAACTAGAGTTTCAAGACGACAAGGTGACCGTCCTATTTTTTTCTTACAAAATGCGCAGCCGCATAGCAAGTAACAACTTGCCATGGCTCGCTTGCGTGTAACGCGATTAGCATCATAAGTCGTTATAGGCTAAGTGTTGGAGGCTTGGTTAACGGCAAACAACAAACAAGGTTTGCTCGTCCTTAACGGCGTTTGTGACGCACCCTTAGTGAGCAAAGGGTTTCTGTGTTGTTTTGGTTTCTGTCACCGCCCACTCGTATGCGTTGAGGTCTATAACTCACACAAGGGTTACAACAAAAAACATTTTCTGTTCAATTCCAGTGTATGCTAATCCCTAGCGAACCAATATCGCAAGTCTCATATGGTTTTAAGGTAAATGGAGTTTCGTTATTATTATTATTTTTTTTTTTTACAAAATCCTTTGGTTCGTTTCTTGCTTATACGTGTAATACGTTGTTCGCAAAAATTTATTATATATCGTTATTCTATGCATGATACGACCAAAGTATTTGCATGCGTGCATGTATATCAACCATGCATGGGTCGTGGGTTGTGAACAAGTCATTTAAAGCCGAGGCTTTCGTTCAGTTTTAGTTAAGACTAGCCGTACTTTGGTTTTGGTCGCGTGTTAGTCTACAAAGGTAATGACATAGCATGATGAATGCTAAGTTACAAAAAAAAGGAAAAGGAACTTACGAATGTCCAAGTATTGCTAAATGGGTTGAGGCGTGACGACGACGAGAAGCTTGAACCAATCCCTTAGTTAATACTTCTTTAACCCGACGTTCACTAGCTCTCGGAAGCTTACTCCTACCGACTTGTGAAATCTTTGTTTTCAAATTTTAATGTGATGGAATAGCTCGTGCATGGTACCTATTGACTAACAAGGTGACTATTGTTTTCCATCTGAAACATACATGTTGAATGTGCATGATTAAATTCACATATACTATTGATTATAAGATTCTGTTTGGTCCCTTATTTCTCTTTTATAATATTGGAAAGAAAAATTACTATGACATGCCTTTCATTCAGTTAAATTGCATCAAGGCTTGATGATACGCAGCAATATATGGGATTCTACAAATGGTAAAGCAAAGTAGGGTAGTGTTGTAAGTGTTTATAATGATGGTTGTTATTATCATTATTGCATTTTGTTTCCATATATTTTTTATATGTACATAATCAGAGTGTTAGAATTTTTTAAAGATAAATATGTATAGCTTACTTTGTCCTTGTTGAATTTAATATAAAGCTGTCATGATTTAGCGCTATCTATAAATGTTACAAGTAAATAACTGTGTTTCACAAAGTGACTAAATAGTTGCCTTATCGCTACTCGTATCTAAAAATTGCCTTTTAGACACAGATTAAAAAATGGTGATATACCGCGTGCAAATTAAAACCTTTTATGATAACACTAATGCGTATGACGACCATGAAGATGACTTCTCGAATGAGAAAATTATTGGTAAATTTGCAACTTGCGATTACATGACTTTACATAACGCAAAGTGAATTCTAATTTTTCATACGTGGGTGTCACATCCTCGCCTAGGATAGAATATTCCCGCCCACGAATCCAAAGCAGATACGTTGAAGGAGATTTGATTATGCGAAAGTGTGAGGGTATTTGTTCTTAAACTGGTTCTTACGTATTCCTAATTGAATACCTCCTATCAGAACGAGCCAAGGTGACCAAAGCGATTAGAAATATACCCGTTGAACTAAACGACAAAGCCTTAAATTTTTCACCTTCTCATTCTTTGTCTTATAAATACCACTTTACTCTTCTTACATTTTCAAACCTTAATCCCACTACAAAGATATTTCGAATGTCATGCTCACTTCCCCATACCGATTCTGAAATCGAAGCCTTGGTGCAGAGGTTAATTAACGAAGATAAGGGTCGTCAGGATGTGCTTTTGGATTTAGCTTTTCAGTTTGAAGATTCATGTGCTGTCAGGGACGATCTTAGAAAAACTTATGAGAAATGTAATGACATTTCTCAAGAGAGTCGTGCCTTGATTTGCACTCTTTTAAAAGAAAGTTCTGAAAAGGATCGCAAGTTGCATCTTTCTATGTATGGGAAGGCGGTACAACTAAAGAAACAAATGGAGACTAAGTCGTATATTTCACGTGAATGTACACTATACAAATAGTCGCACCAGGGTAATGATTCTAATATTGTAGCTCATTATTTCTTTTCATGATACTGTTGAAGCAACTCCGTATGGATGAAGAAGCTCTGAAAGAAATGTTGGAAGAAGAGGCCATGAATAAAAAGGAATAAGAGGAGAAAATTAGGCAAGAACAAGCTGAGAATGATGCATTCTTTTTAGAATTTGGGGTAGTGAGGTACGACTCAGATTGCGAGTCATCGGATTAATGGTCTAAGTATTGTTGTAACCATGTTGTTGTACCACTTGAATAAAACATTGTTGTCTTAACCATGTATTTGTATTTCCACTTTCACAAACCAACGGTTATCATGATAGTAACCTAGTAAGTTCGAATGAATGCATTTGATTTCTGTAGTATCAAAATGTTTGCTTCGTGACTGTTGCCTTGCCATGATACATCTTGGATGGAACAATTGAGTGACTATGACTACTGTATCCACACAGTATTTTAAAGTGTTTGCGTGATAACTCTGTATTAAATAATTGAGTGAACATGATTACTGTCCCTTTACAGTATCGTAAAGTGGTTTTGGTATAGTGTTATTAATTTGTAACCTTTTCCCAAAGGAATTATTTTATGAGATTACTTAGCAATTAAAAATTTGTTGGTGATTGGTTTTTCCTTGAGGGTTTGGAATAAGATTCAAATTTTCATAAGGTGTCGCAGTCCTTTTAAGTCAGAATCTTTGTCCTGAATTCAAATGTTTTACTCGTGGCATGGGTTAAGAAAAGGACAAAGGTGGCAAGTGGGGCTCCAACGGCTAGAATGTGGCGAGCCGTTACCTCCATTATATGTATATATACACTTTGCCAATTTCTTGAATTTGTCAAGACGCAAAATAAGTTTCCTTACTTAAATTTTCATCCGTTCTTAAATTAAAATGTCGTATTTCGTTCCCCTGATTGCGGTTTTGTTTGTTGTGGTGGTTGGTTGTTATTTGGCGAGTGTTCCACAAGAAGAAGGTTACCAGTACCTCGTTGTAATACTAGGGCTTATCGTACCACTCGTCCTTAAATTAAAATGTCGTATTCCATTACAACCCTTATTATCACATGTCTTTCACACCTAGGGTCCTTAGTCCATGATTAGTCCAAAGTTTGTCCAAGAACAACAAGATCCATATGTCTAAATACTTATTTGTCCATAACTTTATATAAGTATACTTGAAAGGTAACTTGTTTATATATACTTTTCATATATAAACCACACATGTACAATACTTGTACTTCCATTATAACATGATATTAACATCCATATATCATATGTAAAAGTTTATCAAACCATAAACAAGTGTAAAAATCCATTTTACAAGATAATACTTTTCCTAGATGGTGATTAACTATATAACTATTATATACACATAAAATCACAAATGCAAAGAGATTAGGGTTTTTAGATAACCTTAATATGATGTATGGTGATGAACAACAAGATCTAAACCCTTGTTTAGCAAACAAACCCTAGCTTTCAACACCTTGAAAACCCTAATTTCACCAAAACCCTAATCTTGAACCTTTTTGCTTTAACACTTGTAAACCTTAAACCAAACCTTCTAAACACCTTAGGTTATCTTAGATATGATGTAGGAACACTTGGAAATATAGTAAATAAATTTGGTATGAATTTCTTAGGGTTTTTAGGTTGGGTCATGGCATAGAGAGCAAAAGGGAGAGAGATATGTGAAGTTTCACCTTAAGAAATGAAGAGTGTGTTTTTACTTACACTAGCCAAGGCCTTATATACATCTTGTAACTAGTTGTAATCAAGACCAAGTTCATAAAAGACATGATGAGGATTTCTAGGGAAAGTCTTGGTCTTTACTTGTGAAAGTCTTGGTCTTTACTTGTGAAAGTCTTGTGTTTTAATGAGATGTGTATGTACAAGACTTTAGCTAGATATTTGAGATATTTATCTTGTGTTTCATGACCATATCCGGCCATATATGTATATTTATGATGATATTTTGTAAACTTTGGGTATTGGGTATAATTGTGGGTATTTGTTGAAGCGTAGAAAAGTTTTGGTGGTTCCGGGTATGCCTAAACGTATTTTATCGCGAAATGTAAACACTTTACGTAACCAATAAAAATAAAATGAATAAAGTTAATAATTATTCTCAAAATAATTACTTAACACTTGCTTGATGTAAACATTTAATTGTTTGATGCCCGTTTACATTGAATGATAATTTTTAGCTTACGCGATTTAACTTAACGATTACGATTTAAAAGCAAACGCGTACAATACTAAAAATAAATAGTAAATTTATTGACGTCGTAAATGACCCTAAAACACGAGGTGTTATACTAAATGAAACCTAGGTCTCTATAACCAGCAGCTCTGATACCAATCTATAACACCCTCAAAATCGGATAGCAGCGGAAGGTAACCGGGGGTGCTACTTCATAACACACAGTATAAGTTGTAGAGAACGACCTCTAAGTGAGACGTTTTGAAAAAGTTCACATTCGATATAATATTAATATCAGAGTTCATAGTAAAACATGTTCCAAAATGTTTAAACATAACATAAAGTTTTAAAAGAAGGTTTCATCGAATGCGAAAATATGCAAAGTCCTCAAAAGATATCCGTACGACTACCATCCGAGAAATTTATATCTTAAGGACCTGAGATAAAACATGCTAAAAACGGTCAACAATAATGTTGAGTGAAACTCATAGGTTTTATAACTAAAGCAATAGACTACAAGATTTCAGTAATAGTAGACTAATGAAACACATTCATAAGTCAAAAATAGTTATTATTGCCCTAAGCTCATGACACCGAACTTTAACAAGTTATGCAAATCCTACCCAGATTTGTTCCCCGAGACTGGATGTTCTGCCAAACATCCCAATACCTCAAATGTTAAATGCGTCCATTTGATGTGGCACTAATTATTGTATACAGATAACGCCCTAATTATACATGTTTTCGGCGGCTTATTTGTATATTTTTTATCATTTCTCGTAAACTCTCGGTACTTAATAGCATGAATTATGTGTAGGTTCACCTGAAGTCATCCCGAGCTCAAAAAGAACAAAGTTCAAGTGTTTATAGTTATTGGAAAGCAAGATAGAAGAAAAGAAAGGACCAAAGATGAAAAAGACCTCAAGTACGCCGCACAAACTTCTTTGAGCACCGCACTTCTTATCAAGTCCAAAAATTAAAGACTATTAAATAAAGATAGCATTTACTCACCAAGTACGTCGCACAAACTTCTTTGTGCGCCGCACTTCATGTCGAAGTTAAGAAGAAAAATAAATGAAATTAAATGTAACCCGCATTAACACCCCAAGTACGCCGCACAATATTTCTTGTGCGCCGCACTTAGACCCTAAACTCAGCCTATAAATAGAGCCGAATTTCACACACTTTTTAATATCTCAAAATCATTCCATCCTAAATCATCTCCAATCCTCTCATCTATCATTTCACTTTACAAACAGTTGAAGTTGAAGATTGAAGATCAAACCACGAAGAACGAAGAAGAACATCAAAGAATTTAGAAGAAATAAAGGTTGTGCTAAGATTCTATACTTGTTACGAGTAGAGTTTTGATCCATATTCTTACCCGGATATAGTATCTTTCTTGTTTATCTACTTAATTTTGTTATGAACTTCTTAGCCATGAGAGGCTAAATCTCTCATGACTACTCGGTGAAAATAATATAATGAATAAACGTTTGGTATAATTACGATCATGTTAATCTTAAGCTTATGCTAAAATCCTATCGTGTCCAATCTTATCAACTTTGATTATATACTCACACTGGTATAGGTCGAAAGACCCGTTGTAAACTATATAGTTTTAAAGATTTGTCTACGGTCTTTATCGTTTGTGACGAGAAATCTACTTACGTTATTTGATAAACAAAATAGATTTGATAAAATAGTAACTGGATTATTTAAGTGACACATTTGATTGAGTTAACTAAATATAAGTCTTAAGTTAAACAAGTTAATTTGTGAAAACGTTTTCTGACAAGAAAACCCTTTTTATAAATTAAAGTCCTAAGTTTGAGATCGTAACTATCACCATGGCTTATGAGTTATATGAAATTATCCGAGTAGTCATCATTCTCATTATTGAATCCAGTTTAGTTTATTTTAAATTTGTTAAAGTTTATTTTTCATCTGATTATTCGAACACTACGCAAATCTCTGTGGACCACCTAGTCTTACCTGAAGTGTTATACTACATACATGGGTTATACTCTTACCCGTGTGTTTCCCCCTCATAATCGGTAATTTCAGTCTTATAAATTTAAAGCTTTTGAAACACATCAAAGTTTTTTGGTGCCGTTGCCGGGGATTTCAAAGCTGTTCTGTAATCAAACTTTTAAAATAATTTTTAACACCCTCTTTTTCAAAAAAAAATCGCCATACAATTTTCTGGCATACTGACCCAAACAAATTATCCTTTGGATGCATACACGTGCTTCCAACTCTGAACTTGTCGAACCATTACCTGAACCTGAACGTACTCTAAATCGAAGACTTCAGTGACTAAACAGAAGAGTTCCATTCAAACAAAGAAACGATCCACCTCAACAACCGAGAGTTGTCTACGCGCGAATTCTCGACATCAATTACTTCCGTCACTTTCTTATTACCCTTCAAAATCTCAATCCCATGGATGACGAACCTATGTGGGCTGCTGACCGTGTTGTCGCTCCGACTCTCGGTTCCGCAATCACCATTCCTGAAACCGCAAACTAATTTTCCATTAAAGGTAACCACTTGAATCTTGTCAAAGGAAACCAAATCGATGGTAGAATCAAAACCGATCCGCACAAACACATTCACGAATTCCTCAGAATATGTAATATGCTTAAATACAGAGACACCGAGAATTAAGCTATCCGCGTGACGATGTTTCCCCTATTAGTCACTGGAGAAGCAAAAACATGGCTGGATGAACTAAACGAAGGAACTATCGAAACATGGGATGAACTTCGAACCGATTTCATTAGCTGATTCTTTCCCCCCAACTCTTTTCGATCAACTCCTCGAAGAAATCCGAGCCTTTTCTCAACATGAAAACGAATTTCTAACCGATGCTTGGATTCATATGAAGGAAATGCTCAGAAACTGCCATGGTCACTGAAGACATCAAATAACATTACATTTATACCATCATTTATCCCAAATAAATTATCCACTTTTATATAATTATTGCAAGAATCGTTACTTAATTGCTTAAAGTTGAAAATTACAGTAATTACGGAGTGATTTGTGGATACATGTTAAAAGGTGCACTTTTGGGAGCTTAAACGATATTATTTGAAGACTGCTTATTTCTGCCCAATACGCAGTATCCAGAAAAGAAGATATGGCATATCAGGGCCTGGACTTCACAAGAAAACACGCATTCTCAATTCCTAATACGGCGTATCCTAGTTCCTTCATACGCCGTATCCAGCTGGATAAACATTCAGAGATTTGGCGAATAAATATAATTTGGGAAGGATATATCTAATTGATTATAAACGTAGCGCGCACTCCAAGGAAAACACCCCTATACGCCATATTGACCTTATTCAATACGGCGTATCCATCAATTTTCAGAGGCTATAAATAGAAGACTCAAAAATGAGTTTTCAGTGTGCAAAATCATATTCTCTATACCATACACATAAAAGACGATTTTCTAAAGAGAAGAAGAGCAGCCAAAGGTCAAACATCGATCACGATTCCATAGAAGACACCGTGTAATTCCTATACTATTGTAATCACTTAATTTTTGGTATCATTCGGTAAAACATTTAGTTTACCTTGGTTATTTGATCACGCTTATATAATTAAAATGGTTATGGGCTAATACCCTTGGGTATTTTCCATCTTAATAAAGATTTAATGTTTGGTTTGTTTTAACTCGATTTCTTAATTTATCATTAAAAGTTTAATTATGTTTATCACCTAATACTTGTATACGTGTTTGAATATGCGACCTATTATTCAACTGGGTCTAGTTATGCCTAACAAGTGAACTAGATACTAGGATAGCTTTACATTACGTGTTTTATATTACTGGACCAATAGGATCACAAATAATGTTCTATCTTTGTCTTTAAATTATGAGCTTAGTTGGACCGGTAGGTGACCCGTTTGTTTCATCAAGTATGTTCTTAATTAATTGATAAAGACTTGAACATTGAACTACCAGTATATAAAATACCGTCAAAAATTAAGTGGGTAAAGTCCCGATGGGCTAGGGTTTAACAAGATCACCATTGCTTTAATCCCTAGATAGATTATAATAAAACTAAAAGGATGCTTTATGCGGATACGTTAATTGTGATGGGATTCAACGTGTCTAGGTCTTAGGATGATGTCTCGCCTAAGTCTTAAAAATGATATGCCGCTTCGAGATAAGAAGTCATTGCACTAAACAAACAAACCAGCATTTAATCTGATTTAATATGGCTAATATATTTTTCTATCATTTGGCTTGTACCGCTCTTTTATCTTCTGATTATTTTCTTGCATGTTTATTGTGTTTTGAATTGATTATTGTCACCATAAAACCTTTGTCAGTCTCTCAAACTGAAAACCCCCCATTATCATTAGAACTAGGTTTAGCATAGATTTAACAAGTAATTAGAATTAACTAATTAGATCAATTAAAATACTGATAGAATATAAGGTTAACAACCTCGCTTTTAGTGTTCGACACCCTACTTACCATGAAACTCCACCCGATCGGGTACACTGCCCGTTAAAGTGTTGTTTTAGGATAAGTCGGCTAAATATATATTTAAAACTTGGTAATCAATAAATTGACCCTACACGACAACACATCAAGTTTTTGGCGCCGTTGCCAGGGAGTGAAAAAGTTTAACATTTAATTTTATTAGTATTTCTAACATTAGCTTAGAATAACTTATTTTGCATAATTTAATTATGCTTGTGTTTAATTTAATTATGTGTTTAAATTCTAGCATTATTTAATTGTTTTCAAAAGTACTCTGCTTTGTAGTCCGTTTCCTTGTTTATGATTTCCAGCTTAGGTTTATCCGATACTCCCTACTATAGTAGCTCATCCTTAGATAATGAATCAAGACAAAATTAGTATGACAAACTTTGCAAAATTAGTCTTAGGATTATTAACAAGAATAAACACCTAAAGGCTAAAAACGAATTACTCAAAAGGAATTACCATGAACTTAAAATCAAGCTAGAACTATTAGAGAAGAAAAAAGATATAAGTAACAAATGTGATGTTTGTGACAAGCTTGAAAATGAAATTAACTCTCTAAAACTAAAACTAGCTAGTTTCGAAAATAGTAGTTCATCCTTACAAAAAAGGGTCGAAATGCAAAAACCGTCAAAAGACAAATGTAGATTAGGATACACAGAGAATATAGCTTCCTCTAGCAACCCTAAAATCAAAAACTTGGTCTCCCAAATTCAAAAAATGCCTTATGTAGAATCGGCATTGCCGGTTCCGTTGATAACAGAACCGACAAGTTCAGACGAACATCACTAGGCATCTGTTGAAAGTGAAGAAAATGGGAAAAATGCTTGAATCTAACTTCATAAAGAAAAATGACTCCGTTTTAATAACCAAAAAGTCTATTTTAGGCACGCCTAAGAATAGCAAACAACCACCAATCTTAAAACTTGGTCAAGGCCATGGAAAGAGTAGAATCCAAACATCCCATAAAACGACCCATAGGAGACCTAGTACCTTAAGAGTGACTATCACCAAGTCGGTTGGAATTATGAAACTCAACAAGAGCAATTATTTTGACCACCTATGTACAACAAATGGAGTCCTTATCCTCCATTCCCTTATATGAGACGACCAAACGATATGCATAACATTAACGGACCCATGAGATATTAGGGACCGAATGCATCAGTTGTCCTATGAATATAGGTACGACATAAGGTCAAACTTGAACCGCACGAATGGATCAAAGACAGCAGTTGTTCAAGACACATGACGGGTAACAAAAAACTCTTCTCAACTTACAAAGAAATTGACAGAGGTAATGTGTTGTTTGGTGGTAATACTAAAAGCAAGATCATCGGTAAAGGTACGATCACTCATAACTCCCTCTCTATTAATGATGTTAGTCATGTAGAAAACCTTAGCTTTAATCTTCTTAGTATTAGTCAAATATGCGATAAAAAGTGCAAAGTATTATTTAGCGAAACCGGTAGCGAAATACTCAAAGACGGCATAACCATAGGAAAAGGAATTAGGAAAAATGGCCTTTACATAATGAAAATGGGGAACTCACCAAAAGACACCCTTTGTTTAACCTCAATAGATGATACTTTGTGTAACATTTCTAAATTTTAGGTCATTTTACGACTCCTATTATTAGTCACTGTTTATTTTAGTCCGATACGCGTTTACTTTTAGTTTTGCTTTTGAGCTAAATCGCGTAGACTAGAAATAATCTTTTAATGTAAACGGTCATCAAATAAATTAAGGTTTACATCCACCAAGTAAGAAATAATTATCAAGAGGATGATTATGTACTTTGCGTATTTTATTTTTATTGGTCATGCAAAAGGGTTACGTATCGTAATAAAATACGTTTGAACACACCCCAGAAATACCTAAACTTATCTAGACTCAAACCAATACCCGCTTTTAAAAACCTTAACACAAAAATTTAATCAATTTTGTGCATATAACCCACTAGGGGCCGGTTAGGGGTCCAAAACAAGTAGGAAATCTTTCTAATGATCCTTACAAGTACTAGTACTTCCTCTAACTCATTAATACTTGTCCTAATGGTCTCCTATTAGTCATTTACACATTGGTTAAGAACCATTGTGCCTCTTGATTTCCTTTATGCCGCGGATGACTAGGAACCAACACACAAATACATAAGATTTGCTAGCTAAGCCAAATCTTGTACATCTTGAGAGTAATTAAGAATGATACTAAGGTGGTTTAGTAAAACCATGTGTTAGCAACTAGGAAACTCAAAAACCTCCTCCTAAGGTACAAATTTGGTTCGGTGTGGGTGGTTTGTGAAACCAAGAGAGCTAACTAGCTTCTCATCCTATAAATAATATTCACTAGCTCACTTAACACATTTCCAAACTCTTATATACTTTCTTCTCTCATTCGGATCACAAAACACAACCATACACTCCTATTTGTCACACTTGAGAACACGACACAAGCTAAGGGATAATACAACGAGTGCACAAGGGGTCTACGAGCTAAGGGCTAGCACACATCACGTCCACTTCTCAATCTAAGAACTATAGGACCCTTGTAAGTCCCTCACGACACTTTGCAATTCATAGTTTAATTGTCGCTCGATTTCTAGACTTGTGTCGCGACCCATATAGGGTTCACGCACCTATATATGTACATGTTATACTTGTGTGGTGCAAAGACCTAATTAAAACGCATGTACAAAGATGGATTATGTCAATCTAGGGGCTTAAGTGCCCTATTTATATGAAAAACTTGGACCTAGACGTAAACAATATACATTATACACAAAATGGTAAGAAAACTATACGTGAACTTTCTTGTAAACACGACATGAAGACTAAGGAATGTGTAGGCAACCTTATCTAGCGTGTGCATGTAGCGAACACGACCCTATGCATGCAAAATAAGCTCACATTTGGTATACTAGCTCGTTAACGGTGTCTTAAGAGGTACTAGAACACCTAACGGGCCACTAATGGCTTCGTTTAACCCACGCAGCCCACACTCGGGCCCAACAGGCCCAACAGTGGAGACCCTAGCTTATTAATAAGCTCTACGAGCTTATTAAGGTGACCTACGAGCTTATTGAAACTTATATAGGCCCTTATACCCTTTAAAAACCAAACGAACCTTAATGGACCTTGGTACTAATTTTCAGTAAATGGTTGTTGGGCCAACGAGCCCAATAAGCTCAAAATAAGCTCATCCGAGCTTATCAATAAGCCAAACAGCTTAAGCAAACTTAAATAAGCTTAACGAATGCATTTGTACTACCCGGACTAACTATAACATTACCAGTAGTAACCATTATGGTACTACCAGTACTAATGACAATATTATTCTACCAGGAGTAACTAATATGCTACCAGTAGTAATGACTATATCTACCAGTAGTAACCATTATAGTACTACCAGTACTAATGACAATATTATTCTACCAGGAGTAACTAATATGCTACCAGTAGTAATGACTATATCTACCAGTAGTAACTATAAAGACCTAAATTTCATTTTTGTAAACTTAAAGGACTAATTATGTAATTATCAAAACTAAAGGGTTTACAGTGTAAATGTTTATATTTTATAAACCTAGGGACTAAAGTGTAATATCTAGAAGCTTAAGGGTATATTTGTGATCAAAAGTGAAATAATAAAACGCTTAAAGAATCGGTCGAATATTAATATATTCGGACATTAAACGGGTTTAATTTACGACTTAATAAATAAGTATATTTATTAAGAAAGTATATCCGTTTTCCCAAGAGCCATCAAACAATTTCAAATACATTAAACACGTACACCACCACACAAGTGATAACAGTATATATAAACTAGCAAATTTATTGTAGTTTATACATTGAGTCTTTAGCCTAAACTTGTAGACTAAGACTGGCCGTATTTACTTAGGTATTTGACGGTGTGATTCATACTTGGATATCTATTATCAATTTCCAGAGGACTATTCACTCAGGTGAGTTCATAGCCCCATGTTTTACAATTATTTAAATGATTTACATCCTTGGGGTGAGAACATGCTTTGTTTTACAAATTGGACGCAAGTGTACATTTTATACCATGATTACGTGTTTGCCTAAGTTACCATAACCCATTATGTCCATGATCATGAACTGTTAATTGCATAGATGTGATTGGGAATTACATTGTGTGGGCGCGAATGTTATGGATAGATCTATTAGGGATTGACAATCCCCGTTCGGGTGACTAGCTATCACCGGGAACGAACGCATACCATGTCGAATTTGGGATGTTGCAGGGTTAGCACATCATCCACGGACACTTGTTGGCAAATTTATTTGCATTCATATACGTCGAGCCTCGGTGTCATGAGCTTAGGAAAACGTAATTACTTTTTATGATGTTTGCATTTGTTGCATAATCATACACTTGGAAATCTTGCGGTCCTACAATTGATTTACATAAACCTATGAATTCACCAACTTTATGTTGACGTTTTAAGCATGTTTTTCAGGTCAATAAGGCACGAGGTACGATGATACATTGGGAGTCAATAATTGAAGAGTCAACATTTAAGATTTGGGGTCTTATTACATTTTGGGGACAATTGTTATAAACCAAAATCTTTATTTATATTGTTGAACAATTTGAAGCCACGGGCTTATGTAACAAACAAGTATTTTGTTAATCCAATGTATCTTTTTCAAACGACACGTTTAGTAGTCGTTCTCAGATCTTGTGCTATTGACCCAATAATGTAACGCCTTCGGATATTCAACATTCCGCTGCATACTCAGATTTGAGGGTGTTACAGATTGGTATCAGAGCCAAGGTTATAGAGAACCAGGTCAAAAGTTTTGTCTGGACTATAACCATTTTCAAACACTATTTTCACAAATGGGATTTGCAAGGGACATACATGCATTACTTGTTTACATCTAGTACATATATGTTTATATGACATGCATTGCTTAAGCATTAGTAGGGTACTAAGTGCTTACCTGATTAATATACGTGTATATAAATGATATTACGTATATTACTATAAGGACTTTATTATTAAAGCCTTACATATCATATCGAATTTTCTTATAAGAAATACTTATATAAGTTATTTTACTTTTTGCAGTAACCATGTCTTCTGCGACGTCAGATGTTACCTACACTTCCGTCTACTCCGACTCTGAGCCCGGCAGAGCTTTCTGGGGAACCGATTATGAGGAGGTATCGGAGGGAGACATTCCACGGGTTATCGTACTAGGATACGACGGACTTCCGCTACCAGCCAGTAGCCCCCGTCAACCAGAATACATACTAGGTCCACAGATATACCAGGCTCTCAGGATGATGAATGAGCGTGAGCTTGTTCATAAGGGCTTGACCCTGACTACGTGCCAGAGCCTATATACCCTGAGTATATACCATTAGAGGATGACCATGAGTTTCCGGCTGAGGAACAGCCATTACCACCTATTGATTCACCTACTACTGATCACCGGATTATGTTACGGTAGTCGGATCCGAGGAGGATCGGAGGAGTACGAGGATGATAAAGACAGAGGACGGACGGTTGGGACTATCTATGGACGGGGGAGATGATGGAGATGATGGATATGATGGAGATGATGATGACGACGACTCATCTGGGGATGACGCCAGAGACGAGGATGAGGACGAGGAGGAGGAGGAGGAGCACTTAGCTCCGGCTGACTCTACCGTCGTACCTGCTGATGGGCCTGTTTCCCCACCTGAGGGAACAGAGCCTGGTTTTACAACCACCCCCTCCCATGACATTACTGTTGGGGCTAGGATTACTGTCCGACCCCAAGCTTCTGTAACCCTTCCATCAGAGGCAGAGGTTGAGAGACTTCTGACCATGACTACTCCATCACCATCACCACCTATATCACTATCACCACCCTCTGCAGGGGAGCGCCTTGCTAGGTGCATGGCTCCACCTGCACATTCACCACTATACACCATATCTGGGTGTTAACCCAAAACAGGCACTCGGATGCCATCACCCAGGCTCTCATTGATGCAGTTTACTTGCCGCATTCCCACCACCTTCATTACCCACTACACCATCTCTATCCTTACTATCACCTATTGATCGTAGGATGGTATTCCCGGTTGAGCAGCTCCGCAAGAGGTTGCATTGTTCCACTATATGCTCCAGATATGAGATCGGAGAGAGTTCCACTGCTAGACCTGCTAGAGGTCAAGGGATAGATTATGGGTTTGTTAGCACGGTAGATGCTGAGGAGAGGCGACAGGGGATTAGAGATGTGGGATACGGGATTAGGGATACTTGGGTAGATCGGAGAGCAATTCCCCTGAGACAGCACTATGACGTGGAAACGAGGGTCAACACTAGGAGTAGTAGGATTGCTGGCTCAAGAGCGGGGATACACCGACTTTTATTCCCTACTAGAGGATGCTCAGGATGGTAGGTCTCGTATATCACAGCGAGACGAGATGAATACTCGCAGCGGGTCGACCTTACTTATGGGGGATAGGGATGACTTCCAGGGAGACGTATGGATGGTGGAGGAGGAGGCTATGTTCCCGGAGGCTTGAGCTCTTCGATAGGGTTGGGTCAGGCAACTTCATAAGGAGTTAGACACATCGTGATCATGTGTATGCACTGAGACCTATCTCCAGGCACCACCAGACACAGCTACAGCTGCAGAGTACTCTCATTCATGACAACCAGCACAGGTTCACGAGACTCGCTTTCATATGCAGCAGACTGATTAGTTTAGCAACGTTCGAGGAGGACTGATCGGAGTGCGCCGGACCAGATGATAGAGGATCTCGAGTCATAGAGAATGAGGCGAGAGAGATGGTGACATGCAGCCTGAGTTGTTAGCACTTTCGAGAGTAGCGGAGGTTTAGCTAGACAGTCGGGACCATGAGGCTAGGATTCCAGATCACCAGGAGGCTTCTGGGGATGCCGACAGTCACATCTAGTGATTTATGTTATTGTATTTTGCTAGGTCATTTGTACAGGCATGTTAAGTATTAGGGGTTCACCCCGCTAGCATAGCCTTAGATCTTTTGTATTGTATCATGTGTAATTCTACAACTATTTCATGTAAAATTTTCAAAGTATTGAATGGAATGGATGTGTTATCTTGTACTATATACTTCTCTTGTGTTGATTATCTAATCTATATATTATTATATTCTGTCATATAACCTCATGTTTTGTCGTTTGTGATCTAGACAAATCATGGCACCTACAACCAGAGGAGGACCAAATACCCCTATCAATAACACCAACCCAAACAACATGACCCCCGAATCCATCCAAGCAATGATCGACCAAACTCTCTTGCGAAACGCCACCAATGGAGATGGAAGTCACAGTTCGCACGGAGACAACCGAAGGAACGTGCAAACCACGCGTCCTTGTTTCTACGCGGATTTCATGAAGTGCCAACCCTTGAACTTCAAAGGGGCTGAAGGAGTGGTCGGTTTAACTCGATGGATTGAAAAGATGGAATCAGTTTTCAATATCAGTGGTTGTGCTGTTGAAAACCAAGTAAAGTTTGCCACCTGCACTCTGTTAGGTGCTGCTCTGACTTGGTGGAATGGTCAGATAAGAACCTTAGGTCCAGAGGCATATGCCATGACTTGGGAAGTACTCAAGAAAAAGATGACGGACAAGTATTGTCCGCAGGGTGAAATCAAGAAGCTAGAGATTGAGCTGTGGAACCTAAAGGTCAAGGGAAACGACATTCCAGCATATACTGAACGTTTCCAAGAGTTAACCCTGATATGTACCAAGTTTGTTGCCAATGAAACCGAGAAAAATTGCAATGTACCTCAGTGAGACTTCCTGACAACATTATGGGAACGTCTCCAAAGTGCCAAACCCAAGACATTGGCGGAGATTATTGCGTTGCCTGGACTTGATGGTTCGGATAACTCCTCACTATGCTGAAAGGCAATCTGACAACAAAAAGGAGGGCGGTCGACTCATCTAGAAACAACCATAATCCACCAGCTACAACCTTTTCAAGAGGCAGCATGTCGCCAGAAGTCTACAAAACATGGGACAGGCGAAAGGTAAGCGGTTATGGTGGGGATCCCTGCCCAAGTGCAACAAGTGCCATCTCCACCACAATGGCCCGTGCACCCAGAGGTGCCACAAGTGCAACAAGAATAGGGCACTTTGCTCGCGATTGCAGAAGTACTGGCAACACAAATGTTGCTAACTCTTCAAAAAAGGAGCAATGGGCAACCCCAAGGGAAAAACGGTTGTTTTGAGTGTGGAGCATTCAGACACTTCAAAAAATGAGAGATGTCAAAACTGAAGGAAGATGGGGGAAATGGGATACATGCTCAAGGATGGGTTTATGCAGTTGGGAATGCTGAAAAGAGGGGAAATGCACCAGGGAACCCTGATGCGAATAGTCGTCACGGGTACGTTCCTCTTAAATTAACCATATGCATCTATCTTATTCGGACACTGGTGCCGATAGGGGAAAGGGGGTTTTCTTTTTTTTTATATCCATGCATTTTGTTCTTGATTAACATCGCCCAACTTCATAGAAAATGTTATGATGTCGAATTGCCGATGGGAACTTGTCAAGATAGGACACAATTATACGAGGTTGCACCTTACAATTTTTAGGCTCATCCGTTTTTCAACATAGATCTATTGCTGTAGAATTGGGTAGTTTCGATGTCATTATCGGTATGGACTGGTTAAGAAGATATCACGCTGTGATCATATGCGATGAGAAACTTGTTCAAGTTCCCTACGGGAATGAAACCTTGACTTTCTGCGGAAATGAAAGTAGCAACGGGAGAGAATCTCGGTTGACGGTTATCCTCATGGTTCAAAAGCTCGAGATTACATGGCAGGGTTTGCCAGGTCTTGTTTAGCACCAGTATATCCGCCAAGAAAGAGGATGACAAGTCGGAAAGGCTAACAGATAGAGGACGTACAATCGTCGAGATTTTCAGAGTGTGTTTTCCGAGGACTTTGCCCGGTCTTCCTCCAAACTCGACGGTGGAATTTCAAATCGGACTTGTCCCAGGAGCTGCTCCCGTTGTAGCTCGAGCTCAACATATCGATTGGCCCCATCGAAATGAAGGAAAACTATCAGAACAATTACAAGAGCTTTCTGACAAAGGTTTCATAAGGCCTAGTTCCTCACCCTGGGGAGCCCGTTCTTCTTTGTCAAAAAGAAGGGAGGTTCGTTCAGGATGATGCATCGACTACCGCGATTTATTACCAAAATGAACAGTAAAGAAATCGTATATCCACTCCCGAGGATCGACGTTTTGTTTGATCAAACTGCAAGGGATCCTAGGGATATTTATTTTCGAAGATAGATCTGAGATCCGCCGGTATCACCAACTTAGAGTACCAAGAACAAGACATTTCAAAGACGGCATTTCGACTCGGTTACGGTCAGTACGAGTTCCAGGTTTATGCCATTCGGACTGAACAAAAGCACCTGCGGTATTCGTGAACCTCAGGTAAAAACCGAGTGTGCAAAAACCTTTCCTGGATAAGTTCATAATCGTCTTCATCGATGACATACTTATTTAATCAAAAGACGAAAGGGAGCATGAAGAACACCTTAAAGCAATTTTGGTAATTCTTACAGGAGGAGATGGTGTCGCAAAGTTTTCAAAATGTGAATTTTGGAATTCCGAAGGGACAAATTTCTTCGGAACGTCAGTTGATAGTAGAGGCATACATGTGGACCGGCCAAGATAGAGTCTATCAGGTTTTGGGCATTCCAAGACACCAAACGGAGATCCGCCAGTTTCTAGTCTTGGGGATTACTACGAAGAGTCATGAAGATTTTCGAAGCTGCTAAGTCAATGACGAAACTTACTCAGAAAGGAATCAAGTTCGATTGGGGAGAAAAGGAAGAGGACGCCTTCCAGTTGATAAAGCAGAAGTTGTGCAGTGCCCCAATTCTGGCTTTACCTGAAGGGAGCGAAGACTTCGTGGTATACTGTGATGCGTCACACAAAGGCTTAGGTGCGGTGTTAATGCAGCGAGAGAAGGTGTTTTGCTATGTTCTCGACAGTTAAGTTCACGAGAAAGAAACTTTACACACTACGATTTAGAACTTGGGTCGTGTGTTTGCTCTAAGATATGGAGACATATCTATACGGAACCAGCAGCCGTATTCAGACCGACCATAAAGCCTACAACACATTCTCGATCTGAAGAGCTTAACATGAAGGCAACGCGTTGGCTAGAATTACTGAGTGATACGGATTGTGATATTCGTTATCATCCATGGAACGAAAAGTAGTGGGCGACGGCTGAGCCGTAAAAAGAACGGATTGAGCCATGCGGGTTTCGAGCTTGGTTATGACAATTGGTTTGGGATCTTCCCAAACGGATATTAGATGCTCAGGATCGAAGCCCAAAAACCAGAGAAATATTGTAAGCGAAGACGGTAGGAGGTTTGATCCGATAGGATATTACCAAGGAAAGATTGGAAACCACGTGGCAGATGGGACACTATGCTTATCGGCAGGAGTTGGTATACCTTGCTATGGGACTTAAGATCCGTGTGTTTATGTACGAATCCTCAAGTCGAAGAATTCTATCCATCCCGGTTCCTGGAAGATGTACCAAGATTGAGAAGTTATTTTGGTGGCCAACATGAAGGCTGACATTGACCACGTATGTTAGTATATGCTGACATGTTGCAGGGGTCAAGGCCGTCCGAACATTCCACAAGGCATCAGGATTGCTAGTACAACCAGTAATACTGAGTGGAAATAGGATAACATAACAATGGATTTTATCACCAAAACTTCTAGGTCGTCACAAGGGTTTCGAACACCATTGGTGGATTGTGGATCGATTACAAATTCGCTCACTTTTTACCAATACGGGGAGATTGATCAGTATGGGATAAGTTGGCGAGATTGTACTTAAACAGAATAGTGCAAGACAGGGATACCTCGCCTCAATTATCTGTGCTGTGATGGAAGATTCACTTCGAATTTCTGGAGATCATTTCAAAGAGCTTTGGGTACAGATAGATATTAGCTAGAGCACTGCGTTTCATCCAGAAAACTGACGGGCCAGAGCGAGAGGGACATTCAAAACTCTCGAGGACATGCTACGTGCTTGCGTGATCGATTTTGCAAGGTGGATAAGCATTTTGCCATGTCCGAGTTCTTTCTTATCAACAACGTTATCAGCTAGCATAAAGGCGCCCCCTATGAGGCATGTATGGTGAAAGTGTCGATCAACCAATATGTGGGCGAGGTTGGGGAAAGCCCAACTGATGGTCAGAATTCATCCAAGAAAACAACGGAAAAGATCGTCCTGATCACGCAAAGGATGCAGCGGCAAGGATCGACAAAAGAGCTACGCGATCGGAAGCGAAAGCCGATGGAGTTCGAGGTTGGGGACATGGTTGTGCTCAAGGCCTCACCTTGGAAAGGGTCGTACGGTTCGGTAAGCGGGGCAAGCTGAACCCGAGATATGTGGACCTTTCAAAATATAGCAAAAGTTGGAAAGGTTGCCTACAGGGCTGGAAACTTCCTCAAGAGTTGGTAGAGTTCACACAACCTTTCCATGTATCAAACTGAAGAAATGTTATTACCGATGAACCATTAGTCATGCCGTTAGAAGGAATTATGTTGCGATAAGTCAGTTTGTGGAAAGAGCAGTTGAAAACATTGGAATGGGCGATCAACCGATTGAAGCGGAGCCGGATACCACTGGTTAAGGTTCGCTGGAACTCTAGGCGGGGCCCTGAGTTCACCTGGGAACGTGAAGATTCGTTCAAACAAAAAAATACCCACAACTCTTCACAAGCCGGGCTTCGTCATCTACTACAACTTAAGCTTTGAGGACAAAGCTCTTTTAACGGGTGGAGACTGTAACATTTCTCATTTTCGTGTCCTTGTACGGCTATATTAATGATCACTATTTATTTTAGTCCGATACGCGTTTACTTTTAATGTTTACTTTTAAAGCTAAACCGCGTAGGCACACATAAGATCACACAAAATAGCACAAAATTAGAATCTAGAAGCGCATTCTAACCTGATCAAACCATGGTTGTCACAATCAAGCTGAGTTTTAAGAGTTTCAAAGGATTTAAGACAAGTGTTAGAACAAGTATTATGTATGGTTGTAGTCAAATTTATATACCAATAGTAATAATCCCGTGAAAATTTCTTTCCAAAATACTCCTCAAACAAGAGAAATACAAGGTAAAAAATCTCACAAAAGAAAACACAATTCGTATATTTTTATCCGGGAAGTACTTATCCTCGGGTCGTGTCCCAACGAAATCGTGAATTGAGAATTTAAGAATAATTCGGATTCGAGTTTAGAATAGTAAAGGATTTTTGATTTGTTGATTACACTACGAAATATAATAGAATGAATTGAAAAACAATTAACTAGCACAAAATTTAAATGCACAAAATGTAATAAACGCGAGCTAAAATTGAAATTTAAAATCTAAAGCACGACTTTTAACAAAATTTATACCTAAAAATCACAAATTTAAAATGAAAATTTTAGGAAAAAGAATTAGAATTTTTTATAAATTTTTGAATTTTTTATGAATTTTCTAAGATTTAATGATTTATCAAAAAGAAACTTTTTCTAAAAATTAACACTAAAATTTTTCTTTTATTTTTCAAAAATACTAGATTTAAAATGAAAAT
>BQNB010058386.1:0-37784 GCA_026074375.1 Tanacetum coccineum | reverse complement strand
ATATATAAACAAAGTCTCAACCATTATTATTTTAGATTAATCCAAGATAACATACACTTTACAAGGTAAAGAATCGATCAAGGCTTGGGATCAACAGGTTTGAGCTTATTTCTAGGGCTTATTAGATTAGAATTTTTGCTTATTTAGTCTTATTAGTCATAGGTCTAATCTATTTTTGCTTTAAAAGGGAGAATAGAGATCTGTTTTGCTTTAAATAAGTTTTCAATAACCTAAAGGGGTGTTTGGCACAAGGGTTAAAACGGGTCAAAATAGGATAAAAGTTGCTTTTGGGTTTTTAGTCGGTTCTAGCTAGCTTTCAATTAGTCTAATAGTCAGTGGTTTTAAGGTTTTAAAGGTTTAATTCAAATCTAAGGTCTTATCTAATCATGGTTTGAATCGGTTAGTTTTAAGTTTGTCTTAGCAGCTTATTTGGTTAGAACTTGTTCTGGTGCAATTTTGTATAGTTTTCATGTTAAATTTGAATCTCATAATGCAGAAGAAAGTAGTTAGTTGGTGTGTGAAAATGTCCTTTGGTTCAAATCATTTTTTTTGTCATTGTCTTCAAGTCACTTTTCAAAGTTAGATTTCAGTGTTCAAAAGCAAAAATCAGGTTAAATCAAGGGTGTTTTAGGTTTTGAATTTCATTTCATAAGTTCTTTAGGTATCAAGCTCAATCTCTTTGAGCTTATTTTGGATCTTAAACATCATTTTCTAGCTTAAATGTAAGTCTGCGGTTGTCCTTTTTGTTTTTCAAAGCCAAAAAGCCAAAAATAGTCTAGTTGATCTATCAGTTTTCAAAGTCATTTTTCTAGCTTATTTTTAATCAATTCTGCTTAATTTTTCTTTTCATGTGTTCATTAGATGTCCTAGTTAAGCTGTTTTAAGTTTATAGCTTATTACATAAGCTTATTTGTTCTTAAAATTGTCTCTCAGATTGACAATTTCTTTAGAATCTGTCATATTTGAGTTTAACTTTAAAAGAGCTTATCAGCTTATGGATTTTTGATGGTTTCTTATTTCTAAGTGCTTATTAGTTATTAAGGTTTGTTTGTTATTGCTTGTCATCTTTTCTCATTTGCTTATCTTGACTAAACTAGCCAAAATTAGTTTGATTTTTATACTTTAAGTAATTTAGTTTTTAAGCAAATTTTCAGTTTTTTGTTTCAGCTTATTTCTAGCTTAGTTTTAGTTTTTATAAAAAGTTCTTTTACAAAAGTTTGTTATTTTCAGGTTGTCTTGCTTTTTCAAAAATAAGTTTTCAAAAGTAAAAGTTTTCCAAAAATGGATGGCCACAGGTTTCGAACCTGTGACCTCCCCCTTTACACTCAATGCATTTAACACACCACTCTCAACCAAACGTGCCCGTGTGTCTTTTTTGATTTAGGTTGTGCATTAAATTCTTTTAACCCTTTTTAGCAGTTTAGCTTTTTTGCTTTACATAGCTTATTTTCTGCTTAATAGATTCAGCTTATTTTGCCATTTCATTTTTCTTAGGTTTAGACTTGTTCAAACTACTTATCAAATTTTTTTCAGATTTTTATATTTAGGTTTACTATTTTTTATGCATTATTTATATTAAATCTGTTTTTAATTCATAATAAATAAAATAAAAATTAAAAAATATAATTCTTTTTCTGAAAATTATTTTTAGTCATTTAGGATTTATAAAAATTAAATTTGCGTTCGTATGGCTTAAATTTGATATAGTTGCTTAAATGTTGCATTTTATTAAATACCCGTTTACGTTTTCGTGTTTTATTTCTTAAGTTCTTTAAATGCTTTTCTTGTTTACTAGTTTTTACATGTTTAATTCATTTTCATTAGTAGAGTTAGAAATCAAAATCAAATTCTTTTAAACCATTCAAAACTCGCGATCACGAACCTAACCGATTCTCAATTCGCACTTCGCCGAGGACAAATGATCCGGGAGGTTTTTGAGACAACTTTGGTTAAAAGTTTGTTTCTTAAATCCGACGAAAAATACTTACTATACTATAGTTGTTTACATCCTTATCGTGTGTTACATCCGGGAGGTTTGGAGATTAATCATCTCTCTATGAGATTAAGCAAAGAGATCCGCAAAAGTATTTTTTTAATAATGACGTTCAATAACAACTCATGTTATGCCTCCTTATAAGTTTATTCCCCGTGTAAACGAATTTAAAAATTAAATATGGTTAAAGATATTATTAACATGAATATAATTATCAAGATAAAGGGACAACCCCAATGGTTATTGTGAGATGAAAATAAATATACGAGATTGTATATGTAACAAAGATGCATGTCCTTTTTAAAGTTTAAATGAGAATATCCAAAAAAATACTTTTTAAGAGTCATTGCGTACTATTAAACACGCATAATGCTTAGAACATCATATTAATAGTTACAATATATGCAACATCAAACTCAACACTATCTCAATTAAACAAGGTCGTATACTTCTTCCAACAAAATGTATACAAAATATTAATCGGTATTAATAATAATAATAAAATTAAGTAAAAACTCGCGTCTACACGAGTATTGTAAGTATATATAAGTATAAAAGATTTTACGTTTTCAATAGAAAAATCTTATTTAACAGCATTGTGTGTGTAACTATGCACAATGTAAAAAGTCACACATGTACGAGTATTGTAACTATATAAGTATAAAAGAGTTTACATAATTTATAAGATAATATACAAGTTCAAAATATTTTTACGTAATAGTATGTGTATACACAAAGTTAAAAAATAGTACAAATAAAAACCTAACTATAAAATAAAATTATCCTAAAAGGTACTCGTATTTGAATAACCTTCTTTATCAAAAACTCTTGCTTTTTTTAACTATTTTAAGTAGCTTATTTTTAGGAGCTTAAATATGCTAAATACTTAAATAGTAGCTCAAACGCTTACATCTAAACTTTCAAAAGTTCCATTTTGTTTGTTTTTCAATGTGATTTTTTGAAGCGGGGCTTGAACAATTTTATTTTATTAGGAAGGTTAAAATGTAAGTCATAAAATTTGTGAGGGCCAAGCCATAGTTTGTTAATCATACTTAAAGTTTATAGTACGAATCAGTTTGAAGAAGAAGTTGTAGAAGCAATGACAGAACCAACTATGAAAGAATACATGATGAAGACCCGAGAGGATTATGGATCAGGTATTGCTAGGCCTAAGATTGATGAAAATGCCCACTTTGAGTTGAAGGGTTAATTTTTAAAGAAATACGTGATAATACTTTTAGTGGATCGGATAATGAATATGCTAATGAACACATTGAGAAGGTTCTTGAGATTGTTGACTTGTTTCATATACATGATGTGACTCATGATCAAATAATGCTTCGAGTTTTCCTTATGTTGCTTATTGAAGTTGCAAGTCGATGGCTAAGGAATGAACCAACTAATTTAATTGATACTTGGGAAAATCTTAACAAGAAATTTTTGAGCAAATATTGTCCACCTGCCCAAACTGCTAAAAAGATAGAGGAAATCAATAACTTTCAATAAGAGCCTAACGAAACTCTTTACCAAGCTTGGGAGTGATTCAAGGAACTGTTATTGAGATGCCCCCGACATTACTTAACGAATATGCTGGAAGTGATCTTGTTTTGCAAAGGATTAGATGTACCTACTAGATAAATTCTTGATTCCAAGGGTGCAATACCATCTATGAAGGCTGATGATGCTAAGAAATCCATCCAAGATATGACTGATAATTTACAAAAATGGCATAATAGAATGTCTACTAGAACTACAAGTACTGATACTTTTGATGGATTAGCTGCTATTCAAGCACAACTAAACAACCTTGGAAGGGAGATTAAGAAGGTTAATGAAAAAGTTTATGCTGCTCAGGTTGGTTGTGAATCATGCGGTGGATCGTACTACACTAAGGATCGTCCACTGAAGGAAGATGGAAAAACATTTGAAGAAGCATACTACACTCAATTTGGAGTACCATTCCCCCAAGGAGGAAGATATAGAGCAGCTGTTCTGGGATTCTACCAAAGAGACTATGGAAATCCTACATATCAAGAGCGAAGACAAACAATGAAAGAATCGCTGAGCGGATTTATGGCTGAATCTGCAAAAAGACATGATGAAAACTCTAATTTGATCAAGGAAATTTGAGCTTCAATGGATGCTGCTATTAGGAATCAAGGAGCCTCGATCAAAGCTTTAGAAATTCAAATCGAGCAAATAAGCAAAGTACTTCAAGAGAGGGGATCTGGAAGCCTACCTAGTTCAACTGAAATGAACCTAAGAGATCATATCAATTCGATTTCGACTACTGTTGAAGCTGACACTTCCTCAATAAATCGTATCTATCCCATCTAATACGCCATATCGATCCCACATAGTAGAATGCATTTTTTCAAGCCGAATCAATCGATAATTCCTTTTCCAAATCAATTAATTGATGATAGCTATGAAGAGAAGATGGTACTGGTTGAATTGATGGATAGAGAAAATTCTACTTCTAACTTGAAGAAGCTACTTATGGAAAAGCCAAGAATGGGGTACCAAATCGAAGCGTCAACGAACGTGCATGACTCGACTATTCTTGAAGATTCTCTACCTCCAAAGGAAAAAGACTCAAGGAGTTTTACTATACCTTGTTATATTAATAATATTTGTTTTAAAAAAGCCTTAGCAGACTTTGGAGCTAGCGGTAGTGTTATGCCTTACTCAACCTTTACCAACCTAGGTTTAGGTGAATTAGCTCCTACTAAGTTGATAATTGAATTGGCTGATAGAACCATAAAACGTCCCAAGGGTATAGCAAAAAAATGTATTAGTATGTATTGATATGTTTGTATTTCTCATAGACTTCATTATTCTAGGTATGCTCGATGATATCAAAGTTCCTTTGATCCTCAAAAGACCTTTCTTGTCTACTGCTCATGCTAAAATTGATGTGTTTAAAAGGAAAATTACTTTAAGAGTAAGGGATGACAAAATTATGTTTAGAAGTGACAATCCCACTAATAACATAATTAAAAGAGTTTTGCGATAGGACTAAGAGTGCGAATGGAACTTGATTTAAAAGCTAGGCTGATGGGAGAAGCTTTAATTTTGAATAGATCACTTGACCACGTGTATAGAGACTATATTAAACTAAATGATCTTAGTAAACCATTAGAGCTTAAAAGAAATCAAGTAGAAACTTAGGTCCAACGATTATGGAAGGTGTAGTTATTGATGAACCCATGGAGGATATAGTCAAAACTAGGAATGATGATAATGAAATAAGTAATAGGATTGATGAATACCCTAGTTTTTGTGACTTTGATTAGAATATTCATATTGATTGTGCTTATAACTTTTAGTTTTCATGCATGATAGGTTTTGAACATGTCAATGCTAATTTTTTCCTAATTTTGTCCATTAATATGATGTCTAAAAACTTTTATAACTCGATAATGAAAGACAAAGTTGAATTTAAAGGGAAAAATGTTGTTGGAGCTTTTAAGAATGTGCTTATTTTTGTTGGAAACTATAACAAACCAAGGATTTTCATCAAATACAAAACCTATTTTACTATGATTACAATTGTACAGGGAAATGTTTCGCTTTATTACATTACTTGCATTGTCAATGCCTCAGTATGTCATGTAACTTACATAACTAAAGTAGATGAGCTCACGCAACCTATCTATGGCAATCCTGTCTTCATATATGTCAAGCAAACATCATAACATGTCAATATCATCATATTCTTTTTACAAGATACATTATTCCTATAATGTACTATTCACAACGTTATGTCTAAACAGGCTTTAAACCGTTATCATATGCCTCTAAAACCCTAATTTCGAGAAGGATTAATATCTAAAGTGAATGTACAAGTTACCAAAGCATATGTACAAGTATTATAACATCTCATTTGAAATATAAACTCCCTCTAAGTCAAATTATAAGTCCTCAAAAGCTCAATATACAAGTCATTAAGCATGACATCCAAAATAGCCGTTTTACCTCCGTTTTCATTATAATTTCTTCACCACAACTCTTGTGCAAGCTACAACACTCAATATACAATGTATAAATCCTAATTATTCTATTCATGAGCACTCACATACATTTTTACACTTAAAAACCCTAATTCAAAAGCCAGAAACCCTAACCCGAGCTAAATAGTAAACCATAACCCGTTTATCAATCTTTATCCATTTTAAACCTCAACCAACACTCAAATAAGTTGTAATAACTTATTTTACAACCATGACAATCCTATTCTATCATTATTTCATAATCTCACTTCATTTATACAAAGATTGAATCCAAGAAACCCTAAATGAAGCCTAAATGATCATTTGACCCATTTATTCGTTTTAAACCCGTTTAATCTCAAATAAGCAACCAAGAGTCATTGTAAACCTATAAAATGAGTTTACAAACCATTAACCATCATTATCTATCATTGCTTCAATAATGTACAAGAATTACAAGGCTAGAAAACCCTAAAAGTCTTATACGAACCCTAATTCCAAGCTATGGCTTATTCTTTTAATTTTGACCTATTTTAACTAAAATCAACGATCAAACTTCATTAATAATACTTTATATAAGCCCTAGGATTTGTATTCCATCATTTCTAATCAAGAGTATGCAAAATATAAACCAAGAAAGTCAAGAAAACCCTAAATGAGCCCTAGTTAAACCTGTGACCTCATTTCTTCAATTCTAACCCGTTTTAACCCAAACCAATTGCTAATCCTTGTTAATACTTCTTATATCAGATCTTAGGAACATATATTAACCATCCTTAATCAATTACACACGAAATAAAAGCTGGAAAACTTGTGAATCACTAGTCGAACCCAAAATAGACCCGCACCCCATTTTTGGATTCTTTAACCCATTTTAGCCCTAACCATGTGCAAGGCACTTGCATAAACTCCTTCTAGACACCTTGTAGCAGCTCACCCACCTGCTTGAACCTTCTATTGGTCGAAATTAAAGGCACATGACCACAAGAACCATACAACACCATCCACACCATCAACCTAGCTTCTTAGACCTCCACATCTGGTTTTATAGCTTCTACACATCCCATAATAGACCCTCCATGTGTCTTGATCAGATTCTAAAGGTTGCTTACTCCTCTTGCTTCCAAACTAGTATAAATAGAGGCCATATGTGTTCATTTCAATTTGCACCACATCTCTTCTTTCTCAAACCCATAAGGCAGCAATCCTTTTCTCCCATATGATCCTAGGATCATTAAATATGTTCAAGAAGTGAAGCCCTAAAGAATTGAAGCCCCAGAGTAAAGATACAAGGCGTACGAGTGGAAATACTACCCGAAATGACCCATTTCCACCATTTTTGATCATTGAAGCTCAAACCCAGGTTTTGAATGTTCTACTTCTGCTACTACACCCTTATAATGTTCATATGATCCTAAATATACTCTTGTTAAAGTTTCATAACTAAATCCATGCTCATTTTCTGTTTTGATCCAAAACCGTACACCCGAAACCCTAATTTCGCGTTTTTCTTAAAACTAAATGTTATAATGATTAAATATTGTTATAATCTATCCTAGCATGCTTAACTAATGTTAAAATAACCACTTTATTGATTAATGAAGGAATTTGAACTTAAAACCCGCGCGTTTACATTTTGAAACCCTAATTTGACCCGTTTTGCTTTCTAGCTTAACGAATCGTTATTTTAAACTTGTGTTGCATTAAATCTTCATATTTTAGTTTATTATAACTTATAAATGTCTAATGAAATGTTAAAATAAGCTTGCATGGCAATTTGGACATATTTTGTAATTATAATCCATGCAAGGGGTATATATCGTAACTTTCAGAAACTTATAACTAAAAGGACTAAAAGTGTCATTTTATCAAAGTTATAACTATAGGGGTCTATTATGTCACTTTTCAAAGTGCAAGGTTTATTTGTGTTATCTTTCAAAGGTGATGGACTAAGTTTAAAAATGCAAACTCCAAGGGCCTATTTGCAATTTTTCAAACCCTAGTGTCTAAAATGTAACATTTTGAAAAAGTATAAAATCATGTTTAAAACCTTACAAGACATAACTTTAATTAACGCTTCTCGTGCTTAACATTTCCAGATATTGAATAAAACACTTAAAACCAATCATCCGGAAGCTATATCGTATCACAATACTAGGGAGCTTCATATTAAGGAGTTTCATCTTGGTATTATGTTCTGACTGAGTTGTTGGGTTTACGATTAAAGTGCCCTGACTCTCAAAACGTTTACTGAATGAATTCTGAATTATGATGGCCCAAACGGTGATGCAATAATTCTAAATTCTTCAATCAGACTCATAACTCTTAAACCAAAGTTGTAAAGTATAATCTTCCTAAGACTTGACATATTCTAATCAGGTTGTGTGACGTGGCTGTTTACTATTATTTTACTATATCAACATTCCCCGGTTAAGATTGTGATAAGGTCGTCAGCTTTCATTTTGGAATATTTATTACATCTACATATCAGGTGAAGTTCATAACCTCGCCTTTACTTATTTACATGTTTTATAAACCCGCAAGGGGGATACATGCTTGTTACAAACTCTTTTACATACTCATTTATCTTATAACAATGTGATTACTTTTCAAAGACTTAATGAATTCATAATTTCACATATCTTATAAACCCGTGACACCTACTATAAAATCATGAATGAAAGTGTTATGCTAAACTATATGCTATCCTGATATATTATTGCCTAGGTACATGGAAAGATCTATTTGGGTAGTATCTCCCAATATCTCTTTAGTATCTCTTTGGGTAATATCTCCCAATATCTCTTTGGGTAATATCTCCTAATATCTCTTTGGGTAATATCTCCCAATATCTCTTTAGTATCTCTTTGGGTAATATCTCCCAATATCTCTTTGGGTAATATCTCCTAATATCTCTTTGGATAATATCTCCCAATATCTCTTTGGGTAATATCTCTTTAATATCTCTTTGGGTAGTATCTCCCAGTATCTTTTTAATATCTCTTTATTATCTCTTTATTACCTCTTTATGTGATTCATGAGTTTAGGGTGATAATACTGTTCACTATTACAATAATGTTCTTCATGATGATTATTCCTGCAATGCCAATATTTCCAATTATGATAACTTGTATTCAACTATTATATTTCAAACCTATGAATTTCACTCAACCTTTGTGTTGACTTTTTAGCATGTTTATCTCAGGTAATTGAGAAAGTTGGGGCACGGAGTGGCATGGACTCGAAGATGGCTGAACTGTTATCATTCAAACATCATGTTTTAGATTTTGGGACCTGCATTTTGTAAAAACTCTGAATATAATGAATGATAACTAAATTTTTCCAACAATGTCTCTTTTAAAGTTGTTTTCTATGATTATGATTGTTGTATCCATGAAGTAATACCCCAGATTATCTTCCGCTGCTATATTGTAAAAATGGGGGTGTTACAGTACACATTATCTTTCTCTGTTGAGCTTGTGTTGGTGGTTTGTTTCTTTTCTCTTATGCTATTTTACCTGCAAAATGCTTTCTTCTTTTCTCTAAGAGTTGTTGAAATAATGTAGCCTTTTCTTCAATAGACAACTCTTCTTGTTCTTGTACTTGCAATCTTTCAGCCAATTGATGATCAACATCAATCTTTGCCTGTATATCATCCTATGTTTCAATCAAGTCAATATTGGCTTCTTTTTCTTTTTCAGTTTTCTCTCTTGCAAGTCTTTCTTCTTCATCAAATTTAGCTTGTAACTTTTTGGCAGTTTCTTTATCAAAATTGATTTGATCTTTCTTTTTCATAGGCTTCACAAGTTCTTCTATCATTATTCCTTTACCCTTTTCCTGTGATTGTTGTAAAGAAATTGTTGTTGTTGTTGTTGTTGTTGTTGTTGTAGATTTACCTGGCTCTTGAAAAACAATCCCTTTCACCATGGGTTTTGAAGTTTTTAATGCTTCAAGTTCTTGAGCCAAAGTAATTTCTTCAGTAGTTATTGTAACAGTTGTTGTAGCAGTACTAACTTGAGCAGCATCAACTACTTCTTCAACAACATTTTCATTTTGCCCTGCAATAAACACCTCCTCACTACCTAAAACATTCACATCAAACATCTCATTATCAGCATCATCTTGAACATTAACCAGGGTAATGTCTTCATCTGCATCAATAGCATTAATCCTCCTCTGTTTGGATGCATCCTCACCCAAAATTTCTTCATCACCAAAGGATTCTACCCTAGCTGTCAAACTAACTTTGTACAATCTCTTCAGCTTATGAGTTCTTGACCCTTCTTTTCAAGCTAGCAATCTCATTATCTTGAGTGGTCTTTGTCTTCTCTAAATCAAGAACCTTGTTTTGTAAATTGGTACATAATTTCATCAATTCTGCAAGTTTAAGTCTATCCTCATCACTTTGAAGTGTGTTACCTCTTGCGAGTAGTAAATCATTAGAATGTTTAGATACATTTTCAGACCTAGTTTGAGCAATAGTATCCCTCATGGCTTCTTGGCACCCGAGACCACCACCTGAATTAGATTCAGTAGGTGTTGCCTTGGATTGGGTCTTATCTATGTTACCATTGTCCTACTCTGCTTCTAAGCTAGAAGCAGTAGTGGCATCCCTCACCAACCTATCATCTAACTCCTTATGGACAGCCTCATCTGCAACAATCTTAGTAGAATCACTAGGCTGAGGTACCTGAGTGTTCTTTCTTTTAGGCTTCATAGGTTTTTATGTCTTTTGAGGTTGATTTGATGGTTGAATAATAGTGGGTGTATGATGGGGATCAGTTAGAACTGCTAAACCTTTACCTAATTCTGCTTGGTTTTGTACCACCATTGTTGGAAATAAAGGTGTTACTCTACCAGAAAAACCATTCCCTGCCCTTCTCAAATTCCTAAAAATCTTCTTAGTATGAGAGGGTGCAATATAAATGCTCTTATGAGTTGACAAATCATCAAGTTGTTTTTCCAAAAACACTTGTATAAACCTTGGATACATAAAAAATTTGCCAGACACATTATCCAAGTTTCTAATCATACTTTCAAAAATGAATTTTCAAAAACTGAACTTCTAGTTTGTAGCTAAACAGGTAATAGCAGATGCCATATTGCTACTAAACTCATTCCATGCAGTAGTCTTTAGACTTAGACACTGTAAAATTGTATAAATCAGAAATTTCCATTGTGGGGAAAAGAATGGTTTATAAAAAGTTAGCTTTTGTGAATTTTTCTCATATCCCATCAATGTAAGTTGTTCAAAGATGGCAGAATTTGGTAAACAATCAATACCTCCCTCATCTGCTAGTTGAAGATCGCTTCTAACAGATGATTCAGTAATGATTATCTTCTTGCCATCTACTAGGGCATGCAACTGTTCTTCCCCATTGATAGTTTTGGCCTTGACAGTAGACCATAACTGTTTGATGCAAAAAATGTATATAGTAGGATTAATCGTTAATGCATATCTTATAGGGTGTGCATTTAAAAAATCCACAATTTGTTCAAACCCTTCACTTTCTGCTAGTTTAGACAAAAATGCGACCAAATTATGAGTATCTGCAAACTTTAGGTTTGACATTTGTGTTGGGTTTTGATAATGAATGAAAAAAAATGAGTTAGGGTTTGTATTTAGAGAGTATTTGAAAGATTGAAATTGATTAAATGATTGATTGGAACCCTTAATTGGAGTATTTATGAAAAGTACCATAAACAACCTAACAGTAGTAACTCAGCAGCAGTAAGTTATGCCTAACAACATTAACTTTTGCCTAGCAGCATTAACTTTGAGTCACTAGCATTAACTCCTATTCCATTTCAAACAACATTACCATCATTAATCTAACACTTTTCTTTGCTTAACTTGCAAAATGTTAGTCCAAAAACCAAGAAAATACAAGCCATAGCAATTTTCACAATTAACACAGTATTAATTATACCTAGCAGTATTAAGTATAACTAACAGTTGTAACTCAGCAGTATTAAGTATAACTAATAGTTGTAACTCAGCAGTATTAAGTATAACCAACAGTACTAATTATACTTAATAGCAGAAACTTTTAATGACATAAATAACAGTACTAATTCATACAAAACTCTACAAAAACATAAAGAGATAAAAGACTTTAAAGATTTAGCATTCTAATACTAGCAATCAAATATTGAAATCTACTTACATCAAAAGCTTTTGTAAGCAAATCTGTAACATTCTTGTCATTATAGATTTTGACCATCTGAATCAATTTCTTTTCATTGCAATCTCTAATAAAATGATGTTTGATCTCCATATGCTTTATTTTTGAATGAAAAATAGGATTTTTAATTATGCAAATAGTACTGTTATTGTCAATAAAGATCTTGGTTTGCATAAATTGTACCCATAATCAAGTAATTGATTCTGAATCTAAAGCACTTATCCACAACAACTTGAAGCAGCTACATACTCAGCTTCTGTTGTGGAATTTGCAACCACTGTCTGTTTCTTGTACTGCCATGATATTAATCTACATCCAAGGAATTGACAACCTCTTATTGTAGACTTCCTATCTAAGCTTGCTTCAGCATAATCACTATCAGTGTATGCTTGCAAATCAAAAGGAGAATCTTTTAGATACCAAAGGCCTAATTTTGGTTGACCTTTTAAGTACCTAAAAATCCTTTTCACAGCATGAAGATGTGAAACATTTGGATTGACTTGGTATCTAGCACAGGCACACACTGCAAACATGATGTTAGATCTTGAAGATGTAAGATACATCAATGAACCAATCATTGACCAATACATATGAACATCCACTTATTTACCACTTTCATCCTTGAGCATAGGCTTTTGAGTTTCCATTGGTGTGCTTGCAGTCTTGACTTCTGTAAACCCAAATTTCTTTAAAATTTCTTCAACATATTTATCTTGACTAATAAATATGCCATCCTTCTTCTGCTTCACTTGTAATCCCAAGAAGAATGTAAGTTCTCCCATAGAACTCATCTAAAATTTCTCATGCATCAACTTCTCAAATGCAATGCATAGCTCCTTCTTTGTTGAACCAAAAATGATATCATCCACATAAACTTATACCAGCAAAATATCACCTTTGTACCTTTTAATGAATAAGGTCTTGTCAGTTTTCCCTCTTTGAAACTCATTGTCTAACAGATATGTTGACAAGGTTTCATACCAAGCTTTAGGAGCTTGATGTAGTCCATACAGTGCTTTTTCAACCTTATATACTCTATCAAGAAAGTTTGGATCTTCAAATCCTGGTGGTTGACATACATACACCTCTTCTTCAATCTTCCCATAGAGAAAAACACTTTTTACATCCATTTGATACACCACAAAATCTTTAAATGAAGCATAAGCTAAAAATAGCCTAATTGCTTCAATTCTTACAACAGGGGCAAAGACTTCATCATAGTCAATCCTTTCTTCTTGTGTGTACCCTTGAGCAACCAATCTTGCTTTATTTCTTATCACAATTCCCCTTTCATCCTTTTTATTCCTGAAAACCCATTTAGAGCCTATAGCCCTTTTTCCATTTGGTAAATCCATTAAAGTCCAAACTTCTTGTAACTTGAATTGTAGAAGCTCTTCCTGCATAGCCTCTATCCAGCTTGGATCCTTCAATGCATGAATTACCTTTTTGGGTTCTTCCTGTGATAAAAAACAAGCAAACAAGCAGTTTTAAAGGTCTTTATGGTTTGTTCTTTGTTGAATAGTACTAACAAACCCATGTTCCTCCAAATTCTTTGACATCTTTCTTGTTTGTGTAGCTGATTGCAAATCTCTAATCACTTGATCAAGAGGATGATCTTTATGAATTCTTGTAGTTGGATTAGGACTGACTTGGATTGTTGTATCCAAATTGTTTATGTCAGCCACTGCATCATCATCTTCATCATCTCTTGAGATGTCAAATATGCTATAATCTTCTGATGCAGGCATATTTGGATCAAATGGAAGTTCAATGCTTGTTTTTCCACCAATAGCATTAACCTCATTTATGCTAGCAGCATTAACAGTGTTAGTGTTGTTAACGTTATCTTCCTTCTCTTGATCTTTACATTCACTATCTTTTCTTGGATTTTCATCAACCTTCTTTCCATCATCACTTGAAGGTTTGGATCCATCATCATGAGAACTCTTTGGATCTTGGGAAAATGGTAGATCAGCAGTCCATAATGGTAGCAAAATGTAATCTTTGACAGGTTCTATATCCTTTCTAGCTTGACCTGCATTATTACTTGCTCTTGTACCTACAAAACCATTAAATTGTGTACCTGCAACAATTAGCTCATAATTCATTGTTCTTGTTAGTGCATCAATATCAAATAGCCAATCTGGTCCACTATCTACAACATTAGGTGTACTCTCACTAAACCTAATATGCAAGTTTTCTTCCACTATCCTTGTTCTACTATTGAATACCCTAAAGGCTTTACTATTCAAAGAGTATCCAACAAAGAAACCTTCATTAGCATTACCATCAAATTTGCCTAAGTGATATATGATATTGAGAATGGTAACAGGACATCCAAATGGTCTCATAAAACTTAAAGTTGGTGTTCAACCATGAAAGTGTTCATATGGGGTCTTGTTATGAGGCTTAACTACTAACACTCTATTTTGCACATAGCAAGAAGTATTAACTGCTTCTGCCCAAAAAGTAGTTGGCAACTTAGAATCAGCTTGCATAGTCCTAACAGCCTCAATTAGTGTCATATTCATCCTCTTAGCAACTTCATTTTGTTGAGGAGTTTTAGCTACACTAAATTGTCTTAAAATACCCTTCATCTCACAAAACTGATTCATTTCTCTATTTTTGAACTCAGTCCCATTATTACATCTAATCACCTTAACCTTGTGATCTACTAGATTTTCTTTCCCAGTTATAAAGGACTTAAGAATTCCACTAGTCTCATCTTTAGTAGCTAGAAAGAAAACCCATGTAAACCAACTGTAATCATCTGTGACAACTAGACAATACATTTTCTTCTTAAGGCTTTTTAAAAATGTTGGACCAAACAAGTCCATATGCAATAAATGTAAAGGAAGACTGATTAAGTTCTCTGTTTTGGACTTACAAGAGGCTCTGTGCTGCTTTCCCTTTTGACAAGCAACACAGGATTGATAATTTTCAAAAAGTTTGGAAGGTAAACCTCTTACAAGATTTCCCTTAACCAATTTATTCTTGGTTTTAAAATTTAAGTGACCTAGCCTTCTATACCAAAGTTTAGATTCATTAGATGTGGCTTTTTCAAAAAGGCAAGTTAAACCTCCTTTAGGAACTATGTTCTTTAAATCAACACTATACATATTGTTCTTTCTAGGAACTCTAAGTAAACTTGACTTTCATCAATTAACTTAAAGTTTAGAGATAAAACAATACATTCAGTGTCATTAAAAAGAACACTATTCTTTTTATCACACATTTGTGAGACACTAAAGAGATTAAACTCTCTTACAAAATACACATTTTCAAAATCTAGATTGCCAGTTTTAATGGTACCTTTTCCTATGATTTTCCCTCATTTAGGGTTCCCTCCCAAAGCAACATATCCTTCATAATCTGTAAGATAGGACATGTTCCCTGTAATGTGCCTTGAGCATCCACTATTAATCACTCCTTGATCCTGTAAATCCATTTGTAGATTGCCCTGCACATTAGGTAAGAAAATCAGTTTCTTTTGGGGACCCAAGCCATCACTGACTTAGATCTGCCTTGTGCATCAACATAATCAAACTTTTTTAGGGTGATTGATGCACTGTTGTGTTTAGAAACACGGTCTAAAACTTTATGCTTTGGGTTTCTCAACCCAACAAGTTGAGGCGCTCTAACTCATCCTCCATATCTTCAGACTGACCATGTTTGGAGCATAGGAACTTTGAATGCTAGCACCCATGTGTGAAGAATCTATCCATATCATTCAGCAACAACAGGTTCTGCTTATTCACAGCTTCTAATAAGCATGATAACCCTTTTATTGACCCACTTCATAGATCAAATTCCTATATGCTTGTTTAATGTTTTGAGTTATATTAGATAAATCTAACACAACTATATGTAAGGAAACCTATTTTTGAATAGTATTATAAAGATTATGAAGAATTCTAATACTTTATAAACTAAGAATTATCAATAAAACAATAATGCTAGTTAACATATAGATTCAGACAAATAAGCTCCATCCTCATTAATATATAATAATACGAATTACTCTCAACATAGGGTTGACCAAAGACATTGAATGCTAAGAAAAAGATTAACTTTGGTTTGGTAAATCAATCTCTATGCCCTAATGACCTCCATTTAATACAACCACGGAGTCCTACTCGGCTATAATAATACTTTCCTAAGTATATAAAATCTTTTCTATAAATAACTAATACATATCAAGTAAGGCAATACTAACAAACAGTATTAACTTACACGCAGTATCTAACTTAAACACCAGCAGTACAAACTACTTAGGAATATTTTCCTTAGAGCAGTAGTAACATTCTCATCAGCAATTAACTTCATAGCAGTCCCTTGTACTAGCATTAGTAACTTTCACTAGCAGGCAATAACTTTTAAACAGCAGTAGTAACTACTTAGTATATTTCCTAATTGAAGTTCATGAGCACACAAACTTCATCAGAGGAGTATTACCTAAACTTGAAAGCAACAATAAATCTACGACAGCATCAAGAGGAGACTTTTAATCCAAAACAACGTAGCTAAGGTGCAAACACTATCAACTTGAAATTATTAAAAATACTTTCAGAAATTTCTCGACTCCCTTCCGGTTTAAGTCAAACTGGTCAGACACCAAAAGCCTATTAAAATTGAAATTTTTGACATAATTCGACGTTTCAAATCATGTTTAGACTATCCTATTTACTCATACCCAAAACCATCAACTTTGGGTTCAATAACGCAAATACGCTTTCAAATAATTCCCGCACTTGACATCTATAGCAAATAATCATATAACACGTATATACACAATTTAACAATACATAAAATATAAATATAGAACTCCCAAGTGCTTTTAAGAAAACCAAAGTTATGGCTTCCCCTAGCCTAATGAAAATTGGTACTAACCACAAGACCAACCAAAGACAACTCTTTTTCTATTAACCAACTTGCTAACAACCACAATCAAGCTAGTACTAAACCACCCCGTTAAACTTGTAATTTAGCAAGAACACACCAAATCTAACATCTTCAATACTTAGTGCATGTAAGATTTTAAAAGTGAATTGTAGCTCTTGAAACAAGATTAATATTATGTACATTTTGTAAAAACCCTTTTATTCCGTATTTAAAGTCATATTACATTACAAATTCACTGTATCTTATTATTAGAAATAAATTACTTCATTTTTCTCTATTTTATAAATAATTAATTCATTTTTATATTTTAGCCAAATTTTTAATTAAATCGTCATTTATAAAACCTTGTGAATTCGTACAATTTAAGATATTCATTTTTATCGATCGAGGAGAAATAACGAAAGCATATTTACCAGAGAGCTTAATTTATTTATTTTTTTATAATTTACACATCTTTTATTTAAGTTTATCAAAAATCTACTTCGAAGAAATCGTATTATAACGAAGAACGAGTTAAATAAGGTTATTGGGGCCCGTAAAACAAGAAGATACACTAAAAATTGCAAACAAAAGCCAACCAACCCACCAAAAAAGAGGGCCGTTATTCATCAAATTCAAACACACCCTCTTATAATTTTATGGGATAATAAGTCTAGTAATATTATTCCTTTCCTAATTTATTAGACAAATGGCGAGATTAAAACAAATTAGGAGCTTTATCTAAATACTATATATAATATTGGAATCTTAGGCATATTACGCATGCACAACAATAAAAAGAACAATCCCACAGCCTCATACTCTTATTCCCTGTTTCGAAGCAATAACACGAAGAAACCCTCACCTTCCATCGTCAATCACCATCAAATCACCGTCCATCTCTACTCAAATCAACCTACATTAAACCTAATCATCTACATCCATGAAAGAATCAGTCATGAGCAGGAGTATAATAGTTTCTTGAATTGAATAGATATGAGAGTCTTAGGTCTTGGTTTGATTTAAAGCAAGAGAAGATTATCAGGTAATTAATTTAGGGTGTATTTTCAAGATTTGTTGAAGTAAAATGTTCATGTTTGGTTTGGGTTTGTTCTCCTGGTGGATATTGACTCGCCCTACAGCACCGCACCTAAGGTGTTGTGTTTGATCTCTTTCTTGCTTTTATTTTGTGTGTAAAGTCTCCTCTAAAAACCCAAAATGTTGTCTAATTTTTAATGGAGATGCATTTGCTTGATTTGATTCTTTTGAGTGCATGTATGTTCTTGATCTTTAAAGATCCTTTGGTTTGATCTAAAAATTTATATATTATGAAGTATGGGTATTATGTTTAGGAGATTGTAGTAGAATTTCAATGAGGGTTGATGTGTATTGAATGAGTTTAGAATAGGTTTGGATGGATTTCATAGGAACTGTTTTAGATCAGTAGCAAAAACGTATGTTTTATCAAATATTTTTGGCCTGGATCCTGTGATTAAATTATATGGTTGAGTAGATATAGGTCTTAGCATCATGTTATAGTTGGATGGCCAACCAATTCCTCCGGATGAGGAAGTTATGGTCAAAATACGAAAATAGGTCAAGTCTAAACCTTTGATTAGAAAACATGTTAATCTCCAGGTTTTTGAACTAAATGTTTGGGTTTTAAAGCATGGGTCAGTACTATACATCTTGTTCTTTCCAGGAGTGAAATCAATGTGTTTGTACCATTTATAGATTAGGAGATACAAGTCCATGAACATGAGTCAATTCCAGAATTTTAGTTTTTACGTCTTGGCTAAAAATTGTAAATGCATAGATAACCATATTTAAAATTGGAATTAGATGGCAAAACTTGGTAGATGTTTAAATACATATAAGAGCAGGTCACACACCAATTTGTGAGTAAAACTACCTTAGTTAAGTCTAGATGAAATGTTGTGCATATCTTAGAAACATATCCTATACTCGTCAAAATTTTCTTACGTATTGTTTTTACTTATATATTATACTAAGACGCGTCACGTACTTTAGGTGGTGCGTAATGGTTCTTCTGTCATTCAAGACTTATCATATTTCTGGTCTCTTTGATATCGCGATGAGTTCATTACCTCGCCTTTTAAATATTTTTCTTAAACCCCGTGAGGGAGATACATGCTAGTTTTCTAAAATAAACATAAGTAGTTTTCTTGTATGCTTGGACCCGATTATATGAGGTATGTTGCTTGAGTATCTTTACATCAAAAGACCCCAATCGTGAGCCGTTAACTACCTATGATGGGTAGCCGCTTGGGCAATAAATAGCGCTATGGGTTAAGCAGCCCGGTTCGGTTTTTGGGCTTTGGATCCGTTGCAGTCCTAATGTACGGACCTATTGTGTCGAGATTTTTAGTAGGTATATGACGTAATACCTAACGTTGGGGGAAAATGATGAATATTATTAGTATATGATTATGATTATCTTAATTATGCGGAATGTGACCGGTGGTATGAGCTCAATGCAACTGTTGGTTAATAGCTTGTCTGGCCCACAAGTTTATATGATGCTTATGAATATTATAATGCTTGTGTTCAACTCTTTATCACTTATAAAATCCATGAATTCACTCAATGTTGCGTTGACTTTTTAGCATGTCTATATTAGGTAATTGAAGTCCGGAGGCTTAGAGGCAATAAAGAAAAGGAGGATTTGCGCTAGATTTTGTTTATCAAATATTAAAAATTGACTCCTTTGCTCAAAAACAAGTTTGGTTGTAATGGATAACTTTTTATGTTTCTTTTGGATAACGTTTATGGGACATCTTGTTGAAACTATATTTAGTAATATGACGCATGTTGATTTTAAAACGTCTCTTTTTGGGTGGTTCTTTATATTCTTATGACTATTATGCTATGAATTTAACACCCAAATATTGGTTCCGCTGCGAGTAAATTTGGGGGTGTTAAAGATTGGTATCAAGAGCCATAAGTTATAGAGAACTAGGTCGTTTTCAAAACCTAAACTATAACTTTATTTTCAAATTTTAACGCGCAAACTCCTCGAGATGCCGGCCAAGTCGTTCTTTCAATTGCGTTTCTAACATTATATATTGCGGGCGTATTATCACTGAGTATTTATTAATAAATACTATGATTCATATCGAGATATACTTCGATTATTAAACTTTGTATTAAAGTTTTATATTTATTTACATGTTTAAATAAATCAATATTAAATTGTCATATTCATTTTAATGCATTCGCATTCATTCGTATATTGCATAAATTTTATCTATGTAGTGACCTTATACGTATTTGTTTTCCGTGATTTCTAGATTATCATGGCAAATCCTCTACCTTCCGATTCCTTATATGCTCTCTTTAATACTTGACTTCCTTTTTGATCTCTTACGCTTATTTTGCTTGATCATTGTCGTCCATTCTAATGTAATTATAAGTATTTTATTAACCCTTTTATGTTAATAAATTTCTAATATGTATGTATATATATAAGCTTGTATTGTAAATCCATAGATTGTGGTACATATTGCATTTTGAAGTGTTTAATTGGTTTGTGATGATTAGTAATGGTGTTAGGATAGTTTAAGAGCATTGGCAATGTTCGCGATGCGTGAAATTGGTGTTTTGAAGGGGTTTTAAGCTACCCATATATTGCAGAAAATTAGCGAGATGAATTTGGTCTAGTCACTGTTGTTAAAACTGATTTTAGGGCTTGCAGAATGATTAGAGTTCGTCCAAGCTTCGAAACGGTAGGTATTCGCGGGGGAGGGGGGGGGGCACGTCCCCGTAACTCCGTAACTCCTTAAAACGAACGTTTGGTGACCATTTGAAATTTTGGAAAAATTATAAAAGTTTCGATCAGCTCTTGCTGAATTTTTAGCTTACTGCAGAAACGAAAAAGGAGTGTTTTTGTCATTTTCCGTTGAGTTTCGGGTCTCGGCTATAATTAAAAAGTTGTCTAAATGTCGTTTTACGTCAAATTGCTTTAGAGTCCGAGTCTTGAAAATGTATTCTAGTGGGTCGTTTCGGAAGAGGTCAGGTTTAGGAAAAATATATAATAAAAGTCAACATGACGAAATTTTTAAGATTAGTCGACTAGTGTTGTAAGAAACGATTTGGCGTAAAATATAATAAGTAAAACTAAATTTACAACTAACAAGTTAGTCGTTTACTTTTGTTCGTGTCTAAATGTCTTAATCTTGATAATGGGTCAAAATGAGTAATTCCTATGAAAATTTCATATTAGTCGGAATGGGTTAAAATGTTTTAAACTGAGATTTTGTTGTTTAATATGTTAAGGCGTCATCCTAATGAATGTTTTGGTATAAAAATCGAGTTCTAACTCTTAAAAACGAATAAGTTATGGCCATTAGAAGTTTGGAATTGAGTAGTGTTAAATTCTGCAATTGGCCATTTGGCGCAGAATTCTGAGTAAACTTGCGCGCCTTATAACTTAATCACCCAAAAAGCTTTTATAGATCTTCTTGATTCTAAAACTAAGTTCGGCGAGTCTACTTTCTAGCGAAGGAAACCTCGTGGAATTTCAGTAGATATAAGTTAGTCAAAGTGAATTTAGAACATAGGTTGTCGAAACTGTGAATCTGTCCAGAATTTAGACTGTAAAGATGTAGTGAGCAGGCGGGTCAAGACTTAATATTTTTCTACGAAATTTAAAATGTAGCATGTCCATAATATGTGTGAGCTATTGTAACTTTTCCAGAATTTTTTGTATAGTCTAAGAGGGTCTGATGGTGTCAAACTTTTGCAAAGTCCAGCAGGTCCTGTTTCGAACACTTTGGATTGTGGTATTTTTGAAAATAGTTAAACTTGTAAAGCCTTCATGGGAAAAATACAGGGGGTTTAGAACATGTTGAGGTAGTTAGGAATAGATTTTGGTAGTCTTTTGAGGCCGTTTAGTATTTCTTTAAAATGCGTCAAGTGACTAGAAAAATTAACCGAAAGGGGTTAAAAGGCTACGTGAATATAAGGCGAAACATTTAGGATGTTGTAATAAGTGAATTAAGACGCACACATGGATTCTATAATATAAGATTATACATATGTTGAAACATTTATTTTTCTTTCTTTCTCGTGCTTATGCATTTTCTTATAACTTATAACGTTCAAATACGTAGAGTGGATTCTTATATAATGTTGTCTATATGAATGATAAATCGTTTCTCAAGACGTTGTGAGTGACACAATGGTCTCTGAACCTTCTTTATGACATCGTGTGTGGCATAATGGCTTCGCTTATTTTGAGACATTGTGAGTTATATGAATATCTGCGAAACTTTTTCGTGACTTTGCCTTGTTCTCTTTTGATGACATTGAAATTCGACATAGTTCTTCGATCCTACTGGTTATTTCGCTATTTGTTAAATCATTCGCTTCGTACTTCTGAAACGTATATGTCGTCACGTAATCCGTCGCATGGAGACATGCCAACTAAATCAAACCCGCCTTAACATGTCGCCTCATAACCCTCCATTCTTTTGGAGAAGTACTATTAACATATTCTCGCTTAATGTGTCGTCTAGGAATGTCTACTTTTAGAACTTTTGAATAATTTATGTGTTTTGATTCTTTTGTATTAATCTCTACCCAGTAAGTCTAAAATCTTTGATTCTGGAAATGTAGGAGTTTTTATGTTGAAAGTGTGTTAAATTATTGTGCACGGCTTGGTATAATGGTTTGGAGGAATTAAAGTGGCGTTGGGTTGAATTCTGAAACAAAGTTTTTATGGCCACTTGAAATTTAAAAATGTACATATATACATACTCAACACTTATTAATTTTTAAATTTGCGCAGAAATTTTAAACGGGCATTTCGACCACTTCTAGTCTGTTTTGGACTTTTGGCCTTCTGGCGAAGCACAAAAGTTGTCCGAATTGCCGTTTTGCTTGCACAACATAAGACCTAAAATTTAAGAATAAGCAAACGAGGGATCAAAAGTGAACCGCGAGTTAGAAAAATAAAATATACCTTAAATTTTGCGCAAAACTTAAAAGGACAAATTGGTTACTTTCTGGTTCGTTTCGGCCTTCAGTCAAAACTTGAAAATGGTTCGGGATATCATTTTACATGTTCTTTAAAGAGGGCTAAATTGAAAAATAATGTACGACGGATCAAGACCAAGGTCAACATTTAGGAAAATTATATATATAAAAAGTCAAAATTAAGTCAATGAGAATATAAAAACATGGTTTAGTTACCTTAGGGTTCGTTTGAGTCGATAAGAACCGTAACCAATATTATTTCGAAGTTAATATTATTTTTGGGATCACCGGTCATTTCATTTCTAAAAAATTGCAAGTCTAAAATATGGAAGCTTATATATTATATAATATATATATATATATATATTATATATCTTATATAGGTGTGTGTGATGTTGGTGTGTGTGTGTGTGTGTGTGTGTGAATGTAACAACGTGAATAGGGTTACGTACTTATGTATGGGTGTATTAGCGATTGAATGAAAAAGAAAATATTTAACATACCAGTTCGCCCTTATCTACCAAATCTGTCATTTTTTCATGATGTTACCGCTTACTCGGACTTTTCAAAAATGGTAACCTTCTAAAAATAGAAACTTTTCAAAATAATAACGTAACTTAATTATAGGTGGAAATTCCATTACTAGAATATTTTAATAAATGAGTTCCTATAGTTAATAAACTACAATCAATTCTTTTAATCGTATTATTCACCTTTGTGTGAGTGGTTATTATATGAATGAATAATTTATCTTTGTTGTTGTTTCATCGTCGTGTTTCTTGGTTCCTGACACATTACACATCATTTTTTTCTCTTCTCTTTTTCTTCGTACTTCATGAGATTTTGGAGAATCATACCGCCGAGAAGTCAACTTCTAAGTTCTCTAATGACTCTCTACGTTCATTTGGGTCGATCAAATAACTCCTTACACTCATTTCTTTTGAACGTTGCTATACGTTAATACCGTCAATGCTTACATCTATCCACTGATAATGTGATCGAATTGTTCTTTAGTTTGCAATGACAAATTCTGCGAATGACACTCTATAGCCTTCTGATTCACGGTCTTCTAGAACATATGACTCTTTATGTTCATTCCCTCTGACTACTTCTACATTTTTTCGGACGTTCTTTATACATGATCTATCGCTTTGTAAACAACCCTGATGTCATTTTATAAACCATCTTATTGTTCGCTCAAAAACCATCTTGCTGAGTTCCTATAAACTAAATTGTTCACATGTTATATACTATTTCATTTTCATCTTATGAATTGTTTGGTTACTTTACAAATCATTTAGTTAATACCTTAGAAATATTTTGAAAATTATCCTACAAACCTGAGCTACTTTGTATTCACGTTATGAACTACTTTGTTACATTATAAAAACCATTTAATACCATTATGTACATAACACTAGTTTGACGAAAACAAGCATTGCATCGTTAGTCCTCAATTATACATAGCCTGATCACTTATGTATAATTCAGGAAGGACCATGCTATACTGAGAGTAGTCGCCCAATTTTTTTTATCAAAATCAACTTTTTTTATATTCCTAAAAGGCGAACATTTCATGCATTAACTTTTACTTATTCCATATCTGGTTGTTACCCTACTTAATTGTTTTATCGAACCCTTCAAACACGTTAGCAAGCCATACAACTTAAACTACCTCAGGAACTCAGTAAAATCCATGTCACCTTTCGCGTCATGAACCCGATGAGACGTTACCTCATTAAACCTTGTCTTTCCACTAAATGCATTTCGTCTAATCATCAAGCTACAAATTATCGAGGATCCTATAAAGAACATGGACCATCAGGTCAAACAACAAAATCAAAGTCGTATTCCCATCATTAAAGTTCTTTGGAACTCGCGGCGAGGTTCGAAATTCACTTGGGAATGGGAAGATTTCTTCAAGAATAAGTATCCGCATCTTTTCGCGAACAAGAAGATGGTGAGTATGACGAATAGAGCGCCGGGACGTCGCTTCCATAAGGAGGGGAGGATGTAAAACCTCATATTTAAGGTCACTATTATTACTAATCTCTTATCTATTTTATAAAGTTAATAACATCATTTTTATCTATTTTATAAAGTTAATTAATTCATTTTTATTATTTTAGCTGATTTTTATTAAAATCGTCAATTTAAAAACCCTTGCGAATCGTACAATTTAAATTATTTGTTTTATCGATCGAAAAATCAACGAAAGCCATATTTAGCCATGAGAGCTTAATTTATTTTATTTTTATTATTTTTCATCTTTTATTTAAAGTTTATCCAAAAACCGCGTCGAAGAAATCGTGATTTTGTAACGAATAACGAGTTAAATAGGTAATTGGGCCCGGAAACTAAGAGATACACTAAACTAGCAAACAAAAGCCCAACCAAAAAGGAGGGGCTGGTTATTCATCAAATCAAACACACCCTTCTTATAATTTTTAGGGGATAATTCTAGTAATATTAATCATTTCCTAATTTTTAGACAAAGGGCGATACAAATTAGGAGGCATTATCTAAATACTATATATATTGTATCTAGGCCATATTACGCATGCCAAAACAATCAAAAATAAATCCCACGCCTCTTCTCTTATTCTATTCGAGCAATAACACCAAGAAACCCTCACCTCTATCTTTAAATCACCTCCATTCTACTCTAAATCAACCCTACATTAAGCCCTAATCATCCTACACCCATAAAAATCATCATGCATAGAGTTTAAGAGTTCTTGATTTTTGGAAGATTTTAAGTTTTAGGGTCTTGGTTTGATTTAAAGCAAGAAGATTATCAAGGGTAAATTATTTGGGTGTTTTTTTCAAGATTTATTGAAGTAAATGTTTATTTTGGATTTGGGCTTGGTCCTTGTGTATTCGGCAGCCACACACACCCATCTAAGGGTTGTGTTTGATCATTTTCCTTCTTCCATTTTGTGTTGTAAGTCATCCTTAAAAACCCTAAATTGTTATCTAATTTTTATGGAGATGCATGTTCTTGATCTTATGATCTTTGGTTTGATCTAAAAATTTATGTTATGAAGTATGGGATATGTTTAGGAGATGTGTAGTAGCATTGCATGAGGGTTGATTGTGTTTTGAATGAGTTTAGAATAGGTTTGGATGGATTTCATAGAAACTGTTTTAGATCAGTAGCAAAAACGTGTGTTTTCTCAAATATTTCTGGCCTGGAGCTGTGATTAAATTGTACGGTAGAATAGATATAGCTCTTAGCATCATGTGATAGTTGGATGGTCAACCAATTCCTCCGGATGAGGGAGTTATGGTCAAAATACGAAAATAGGTCAAGTCTGGACCTTTGATTAGAAAATGTGTTAATCTCTAGGTTTTTGAACTAAAAGTTTGAGTTTTAAAGCATGGGCCAGTACTAGACATCTTAAGGAATCTCCAGTAATTGGCCTCACATCAATCTCTATTATAGATTAGGATTTATGGTCTTTTCCGTAAGGAGTAGGAATTCAGTCAACTTTCTGTTTTTACTTACGATTAGTAAAAATCCATTTCCCGTAGATTGGTAAATGGTTTGATTGATTAGATTAAAGTTTTAAAAACTAGACTTCATGTTCTTTCCAGGAGTGAAAGCCATGTGTTTGTACCATTTATAGATTAGGAGATACAAGTCCATGAACATGAGTTAATTCCAGAATTTTAGTTTTTACGTCTTGGCTAAAAATTGTAAATGCATAGATAACCATATCTAAAATTGGAATTAGATGGTGAAACTTGGTAGATGTTTAAATACATATAAGAGCAGGTCACACACAAATTTGGGAGTAAGAATACCTTAGTTAAGTCTAGGTGAAATGTTGTGCATATCTTAGAAACATATCTTATACTCGTCAAAATTTTCTTACGTATTGTTTTTACTTATATATTATACTAAGATGCGTCACGTATTTTAGGTGGTGCGTAAGGGTTCTTCTCTCATTCAAGACTTATCATATTTTTGGTCTCTTTGATATCGTGGTGAGTTCATAGCCTCTCCTTTCAAATATTTTTCTTAAACCCCGCGAGGGAGATACATGCTAGTTTTCTAAAATGAACACAAGTAGTTTTCTTGTATGCTTGGACCCGATTATATGAGGTATGTTGCTTGAGTAGCTTTACGTCAAAAGACCCCAATCGTAAGCCATTAACTACCTATGATAGGTAGCCGCTTGCATAATAAATAGCGCTATGGGTTAAGCAGCCCGGTTCGGTTTTTGGGCTTTGGATGCGTTTGTGAGCAGTCCCAATGTACGGACCTATTGTGTCAAGATTTTTAGTAGGTATATGACGTAATACCTAACCTTGGGGGCAAATGATGAATATTGTTGGTATATGATTATGATTATCTTAATTTTTCGGAATGGGATTGGTGGCACGGGCTCAATGCAACTGTTGGTTAATAGCTTGTCTGGCCCACAAGTTTATATGATGCTTATGAATATTATAATGCTTTTGTTCAACTCTTTATCACTTATAAGACCTATGAATTCACTCAATATTTCGTTGACTTTTTAGCATGTCTATTTCAGGTAATTGAAGTCCTGAGGCTTGGAGGCAATAAAGAAAAGGAGGATTTGCACTAGATTTTGTTTATCAAATATTAAAAATTGATTCCTTTGCTCAAAAACAAGTTTGGTTGTAATGGATAACTTTTTATGTTTCTTTTGGGTAACGTTCATAGGACATCTTGTTGAAACTTAATTTAGTAATATGACGCATGTTGATTTTAAAACGTCTCTTTTTGAGTCGTTCTTTATATTCTTGTGACTATTGTGCTGTGAATTTAACACCCAAATATTGGTTCCCCTGCGAGTAAATTCAGGGGTGTTAAAAATTTGATCTTAATGCATGTTGGAGATTTTATGGGAATATGGTGGTGTTTGGGTGGCCGGTTGAAACAAGAAGAAAGGAGGGAGGAGAGTTTTTATTTTTGGTAAAGTGTAAATAAGTGGAAGTTTCACCTTATTTATAGAAAACAACTTTGGAAATTTGGCAATTCTAGTCCCTCTTTCTCACTAGTCCTTCAAAGTTAATACAAAGCCCTTTTTCTTTTATTTAAAATCGGCCAAAGACTCGGGTCACACCACGTTAGTAAATATTTTGAATCTGTCCCACTAATTTTTACTTTAAAACGTTTAATGAATGTTAAACCACGTAAAACATGACCTTCAAACACGGTTTTTACAAAAACTCAAGGAAAACCATAAAATACAAAAATAACATAATCACGCTCTCGGAGCAACAATATAAATTTTTCTGACTTTCTTAGATGCTAAAAACAAATAGAAACTTAATCACGGCTTGAAATTATCCTATAAATGGACATTCTCATCAAACCTTATATAGTATAAATGACTATAATTATTCACGTAGCAAAAATGCTTATCATAGCTCGGGATAAACGTTGACCTGAAACTCAGGTTGTTACATTCTCCCTTCCTTTAGGGAGCGTCGTCCCTGTGCTTAGCTCGACTTATCTGCTTTTCCTCGCTTCGTCCTAACTTGTAAAGAGATAAGGGTACTTTTTCTTAATCTAATCCTCATGCTCCTAAGTAAATCCTGGACCTCTTTGCGAATTCCAACGAACTTTAACTATAGGTATCCTACTTTGCTTAAGTCGCTTAACCTCTCTATCAATAACTTCCACCGGATCTTCAATCATATGCAACTTATCATCAAGTTGAATCTCGTCCATCAAAACAACAATATTGCCTTCCACTAAACACTTCTTAAGGTTTAAAACATGAAAAGTACTATGAATCCCCTTTAACTCTTCGGGTAACTCCAACGTATAAGCTACAGGACCAACTCTAGCTAGAATCTTAAATGGCCCTATGTAACGTAGGCTTAACTTTCTGCTCTTTCCAAAATGCACAACGTCCTTCTATGGAGATACCTTCAGCAGTACCATATCACCGATTTCAAATTCTAACGGCTTAGTTCTCCTATATGCGTAACTTTTCTGGCGACTACGAGTAGTCAACACACGATTCTTAATTTGGACGATCTTCTCAGTCGTATCACGAATCAATTTTGGATCGGTGAGTTAGCTATCCCCAACCTCACTCTAGTATACAGGTGATCTACACTTCCGTCTGTAAAATGCCTCATATGGTGCAGCCTTAATGTTCGCGTGATAACTATTGTTGTACGAGAACTCGACCAATGGCAGATGGCGATACCAACTACTTCCAAAGTCAATCACATAGACACGCAACATATCTTTTAGCGTTTGTATAGTCCTTTTGCTTTAACCATCCGTTTGAGGGTGGTAAGCGGTACTCATATCCAAATTCGTCCCTAACGCTTCCTGAAGTGATCTTCAGAATATTGACGTAAAATGGCTATCTCGATCCGAAATGATCGAAATAGAACACCATGCCTACACACAACATCCTTCAAATACAGTTGTGTGAGCTTCTCCATACTATATGTTTTCTTTATTGGTAGGAAATGAGCTAATTTGGTCAGTCGGTCGACAATAACCCAAATCGTATCATACCCACTTGGCGTTCTCGGCAGTCCACTCACAAAATCCATAGTGATCCTTTCCCACTTCTAAACTAGAATCTCATATTGTTGTAGAAACCCAGACGGTTTTTGATGCTTGGCTTTAACCTTTGCACAAGTCAAACACTTACTCACATACGTGGCAATATCGGCTTTCATATTCGGCCACCAGTACAACAGCTTCAAATCTTGATACATCTTATCCGATCCCAGATGAATAGAATACTTGGACTTATGCGACTCATGCATAACCAAAACAACGTGTTCCATTAAGGCGAAACTTAAATATTTGCTTAATCAATCTCCCCAAATTCTCTTTCCTTACATTCTTCTTTTTCATCGCTTCCTTCTGAGCTTCACGAATCTGCTTTGGTAGATCATTGTGAACAGTCATCATCAAAGCTCGAACACGCAATGGCTTGTTCCTCTCTTTCTGACTTAAGGCGTCAGCCATAACATTCGCTTTTCTAGGTTGATACCGTATCTCACAATCATAATCACTCAACAACTCAATCCATCTTCGTTGTCTCAAGTTCGGTTCTTTCTGATTTAAAATATATTGTAGGCTCTTGTGATTGGTGAAAACCACACACTTTGTTCCATACAAATAATGTCTCTATAACATAAGAGCGAAAACAATGACTCCTAACTCCAAATCGTGAGTAGTGTAATTCTCTTCATGGACTTTTAATTGTCTAGAAGCATACGCTATCGCCTTCTCTCTTTGCATCAACATGGCTCCATAACCCTTAAGTGACACATCATAATAAACCACAATCTTTTGTTCCTTTGGGCGACGCTAAAATCGGTGCGCTACACAACTTCTACTTCAGTGTCTGAAAAGATTCCTCTTCTTCTTTTCGCCACTCGTATTTCTTATCTTTCTGAGTTAACTTAGTCAGCGGCTTAGAAATCAAAGAAAAACCTTCAATAAACCTCCTATAATAACCAACCAATCCAAGAAATTACCTCACCTCCGTTGGCGTCGTTGGTGCAGCCCAATTCTTAATGGCTTTGATCTTGGCAGGATCAACGTGAACACCACTACGATCAATCACATGACCAAGAAATTGTACCAAATCTAGCCAAAAATCACACTTTGAAAACTTGGCGTACAATTTCTCCTTCTTAAGCATTTCCAAAATAATCTTCAAATGCTTTCCATGCTCTTCTGTGTCCTTGGAATAAATCAAAATATCATCGATGAACACTATGACGAACTTATCAAGATATGGCTTGCATACTCAATTCATCAAGTCTGTAAACATAGCAGGCGCATTAGTCAATCCAAAAGGCATTACTTGGAACTCATAGTGACCATACCGAGTTCTAAATGCAGTAATTGGAATGTCCTCTTCTTTAATGTATAACTGGTGATATCCTGATCGCAGATCGATCTTAGAATACATGCTAGAACCTTGCAGTTGGTCAAATAAATCATCGATTCTTAGGAGAGGATAACGATTCTTTAAAGTTAACTTGTTCAACTCGCGATAATCTATACACATTCTACAAGATCCATCTTTCTTCTTCACAAAGAAAACCGGTGCTCCCTACGGTGATGAACTCGGACGAATAAATCCTTTCTCCAGCAGCTCTTGCATGGCGATACCTTGAGCAGTAGCTTTTCCAAAATGCATAGCGCCCTTCCATGGTGATACCTTAAGCAGTAGCTTTTCTAGCGACTACGAGCAGTTAATAAGCGGTTCTTAACTTGAACGATCTTCTCAGTTGTTTCACGGATTAATTTTAGACCAGTGAGTTAGCTATCCCCAACCTCACTCCAGCATACAGGTGATCTACATTTTCGTCCATACAAAGCTTCATATGGTGCAGCCTTAATACTTGCGTGATAACTATTGTTATATGAGAACTCGACCAATGGCAGATGGCGATCCCAACTATTTCTATAGTCAATCACACAGGCGTGCAACATATCTTCCATCGTTTGTATAGTCCTTTAGCTTTGACCATCCGTTTGAGGGTGGTAAGCAGTACTCATATCCAAATTCGTCCCTAACAGTTCCTGAAGCGATCTCCAGAATCTGGACGTAAAATGGCTATCTCGATCTGAAATGATCGAAACATGAACACCATGCCTACACATTATTTCTTTCAAGTAAAGTTGTGTGAGTTTCTCCATACTATCCGTTTTCTTCATTGGTAGGAAATGAGCTGATTTGGTTAGTCGATTGATAATAACCCAAATTGTATCATACCCACTCGACGTTCTTGGTAAACCACTCACAAAATCCTTTCCCACTTCCAAACTGGAATCTCAGGTTGTTGCAGCAACCCAGACGGTTTCTGATGCTCAGCCTTGACCTTCGCACAAGTCAAACACTTACTTACCTACGTAATAATATCCTCTTTCATATTCGGCCACCAGTACAACGGTTTCAAATCTTGATACATCTTGTCCGATCCCGGATGGATAGAATACTTGTACTTATACGACTCATGCATAACCAAATTCCTCAATCCACCGAATCGCAGCAACCATACACAGTTTCCAAAGAAACGTGTTCCATCGGGGCGAAACTCGAATAGTTGCTTAATCATTCTTCCCAAATTCTCTTTCTTTACATACTTCTCCTTTATTGCTTCCTTCTGAGCTTCACGGATTCGCTTTGGTAAATTATTATGAACAGTCATCATCAAAGCTCGAACACATAATGGCTTATTCCTTTCCTTCAGACTTAAGGTGTCAGCCACAACATTCGCTTTTCCAGGATGATACCGTATCTCATAATCATAATCACTCAACAACTTAATCCATCTCCGTTGTCTCAAGTTCAGCTCTTTCTGATTCAAAACATATTGTAGGCTCTTGTGATCGGTGAAAACCACATACTTCGTTACATACAAATAATGTCTCCATAATCTAAAAGCGAAAACAACAACTCCTAATTCCAAATCGTGAGTAGTGTAATTCTCTTCGTGGACTTTCAATTGTCTAGAAGCATACGCTATCACCTTCTCTCTTTGCATCAACATGGTTCCATAACCTTTAAGTGATGCGTCACAATACACCACAAAATCTTATGTTCCCTCGGGCAACACTAAGATCGGTGCACTATACAACATCTGCTTCAACGTCTGAAAAGCTTCTTCTTCTTGTTTTCCCCATTCGTATTTCTTATCTTTCTGAGTCAACTTAGTTAGTGGCTTAGAAATCAAAGAAAAACCTTCAATAAACCTCCGATAGTAACCAGCCAATCCAAGAAAATGCCTCACCTCCGTTGGCGTCGTTCGTGCAGCCTAACTCTTAATGGCTTCGATCTTGGCAGGATCAACATGAACACCACTACGATCAATCACATGACCAAGAAATTATACCGAATCTAGCCAAAAATCACACTTTGAAAACTTAGCGTACAATCTCTCTTTCTTATGCAACTCCAACAAAATCTTCAAATGCTTCCCATGCTCTTCTTCGTCCTTAGAATAAACCAAAATATCATCGATGAACACTATGATGAACTTATCAAGATATGGCTTGCGTACTCGGTTCATCAAGTCCATAAACACTGCAGGCGCATTAGTCAATCCAAACGGCATTACTTGGAACTCAAAGTGACCATACTGAGTTATAAATGCAGTAGTTGGAATGTCTTCTTCTTTAACGCATAACTGGTGATATCCTGATCGCAGATCGATCTTAGAATACACGCTCGAACCTTGTAGTTGGTCAAATAAATCATCAATTCTCGAAAGAGGATAATGATTCTTGACAGTCCACTTGTTCAACTCGCGATAATCTATACACATTCTAAAAGATCCAATTTTCTTTTTCACAAACAACACCGGTGCTCCCCACGGTGATGAACTCGGACGAATAAATCTTTTCTCCAGCAGCTCTTGTAATTGTACCGACAACTCTCTCATCTCAGACGGTGCCAATCTATACGGTGCACGTGCAATAGGTACAGCCCTCAGTACTAGATCAATTTGAAATTCTACTTGCCTCGGCGGTGGTAGTCCTGGCAAATCCTCAGGAAACACCTCAGGAAAATCATGAATTACAGGTACGTCTTCCAATCGTTTCTCCCTTAACTTGTTTTCCATCACGTGTGCAAAAAACAAATGACAACCTCGCTCGATGTACTTACGGGCCTTGATACAAGATATGACCTTTAATCGAGACACACCCTTATCGCTTTCGACTATTAACATCTTGTTTCTATATGGTATATGAATAACTTTCTCGCCACAGACGATAACGGCATCATGCTTGACAAGCCAATCCATACCGATTATGACGTCAAATGAACCAAGCTCAATCGTCATAAGATCAATTTCAAAAAACATGGTTCACTAAATTCAAAGTGCAACCTTTAAAAACAGTATTCGTACTTACTAACCTTCCATCAGCTAACTCTACCTCATAACAAGCTCCTATTTTGACCGAATCGATATCAAGTATGGAACTAAATCTAGTATCCACAAAATTCCTATCGGAACCCAAATCGAATAAAACAAAAGCATAGTGTTTATTAAGCAAAAACGTACCAGTAACCACATTCGGACCCTTCGACTTAGCATCCTTAATAGCATAAGCTCAACCACTAACTTCCCTAGCGTCCTCTTGCTTAACCTTTCTTGGGCATCGATTCCTAGTATGACCTTGCTCACCATAATCATAACATGTCAGAATGGGCAGAGCATTTGCACCCGTGGCAACATTCTTCTCCTTACAGTACCTCATCTTGTGCCCAACCTTTCCACTTATGACACTTGATTGTACATTGACCAAAATGGCGAGTAAAACAAAGTTCACACAAAGGAAGTTTTCCATCAGTAGGAACGGTAACCATAGCTCGCGTGTTTCCTTGCTTTTGGTTATTCTACAAAGTTTGACGTGAGTTATCTCTATGATTGCCCTTACCACTACTATTTCCATCATGAAAACTCTCCCACTTTCGCTTCTTTCCTTCTAGAATTCTTTTAGCTTGAGATTTTTGTTCCATTAACTTATGAGCCATACGCATGGCTTCGTTCAGGTTAGCGGGCTTAGAAGATGTAACTTCACCTTTGATGTTATCAGTCAATCTTCGGATGTAAGCATCAACTTTCACTCTTTCTGGTTCAACCATTCTTGGACACATCAATGCTAACTTATTAAACCTCCAAGTATAGGCCACAATGTTATACTCCTTGACCTTCAAGTTCCACAGTCTGTGCTATATTCTTTGAACTTTTTCTATTGGACAAAACTCTGTAGTCATCAGTTGCTTCATCACAGTCTAAGGCATTTGGTTCACAGTCTCTAAACCCATGGTTGCAATCTTAGCATTCCACCAAGTCAAAGCAGGTCCTTGCAGTGTTGCAGCAGCAAACTTAACCTTCTTGCCCTCTGCACAATCACTAATTCCAAAAACACTCTTAGTTTTCTCGAACCATCTTCGTAATTCGACAACTCCTTCAGTACCATGAAAAGCAGTAGGATTGCACTTCATAAACCCTGCAAAAGTGCACTCACGAACAGCAGGTGTGGCATCTTGACCCCTTACTGGTCCAGATCCACTCACATTATTTCTAACATTCGCTTGTCTAGCCTGCTCAGCAGTGATAGCAGCATCGACACTTTCCTTGATCATTTTAAGAATGGCAGCTTAAGTCATAGGTGCAGACTTTGGAGGCATGATTCTGTCATGTCACACAGAAAGCAATCTGTTAAGCATTCATAATATGATATACTCATAACATGGTACAATGACAAATCAATCACAACAACAGTCACACAACATCACGTAGTAATCAAAAGATAGTCATTCATTTTTCATCACAAAAGAGTTAATACATAGTTGCATTGTTTCATGAAATGATACAATTCGTTACAACCAATAGTACTAATTCTACTAACTAAGGATTCAGTTTAGTGATTACACAATAAAGATACCACAATTGAAACTAAACTACTAAGAATTACGAGGAGATCCTCACGTCTCAGATGTTGAACTCTTCTCATCTTTAATCGGAACATCGATAGCTTCATTCGGTCTTTCTTCAAACACGAATCCCCTACGACTCATCTCTCGATAGAACTCGTGAGCTTGAACTCTAGTCCAATAGAGATCTCTCTCGACTCATTCGTTCTGCATACGAAGGAATGTGTTGCTAAACCTTGCTTCTTCAAGTTCATTATTCAATTTCTTAGACTCAGCTTTCTCTTCAGCATTACCAAGCCTTTCAACCAGCTTTTCCATTGCGGACGTTCCTTGTTCCACACTAGAATGCACTTTATTAACTAAATCTAAAATCAACTTACCATAATACTTGTCCTTTGCTTTTCCTTTCTTCTTGACCAATGCATGCGCTATCTCGCGACCACACAGTCGTCTTGAAAGAGAAGCCATCCAACTAAAAAAAGAGTCAATGTCCCTCCTCATGAGACCATGCAACAGACCATCACTGTCCTCTCAAAGAAAAGGAGCAGTAGATGATTCACCTACCTCATGGACACTAGCAAGAACTGTCTCATCCTTGTGCTCAATTGTGTTCTCAACCTCAATCACGTCCTTAGGTTCTAACTCAAAAGCAGGCGGCGGAGGGTTAAGAGGATCTACCTCTTCGTAAGGATATGTCAACTCTGGCTCATTCTCATCTTCCTTGATGTCGACTTACATATCATCTTCTTCATCTTGGGGTTCTTCTTCTTCCTCAAATTCTTCTTCTTTCGGGTCCATGTCTTCATCCTCTAAGACAGGCTCGGGAACAACAGGAACATCATCGTGTGATTCGGCTCAACAACGGGTACATCATCCACATGATCGGGAGGAATTACGTTCATCATGATAATCTAGAAAATATCATATAATCACATGACATTCTATGCATACATCACATGCATAAATGTACCAATACATAACGCTTTATGCATCCAACACGTGCATAAATATATCTATACATAACCATTTATACATACAATACATACGTAAATATACCTATACATAACAATTAATAAGTTTACCTTTTTTTTCTATATGTAACCAAGGGCAACGAGGAGTCTCGGCATGTGTGTAGAAGCGTTATAGTTTAGGTTTTTTAAAAAGACTCGACCTAGTTCCCTATAACCTTAGGCTCTTGATACCACTCTGTAACACCCCCATCTAACGGACATTGGATTGCGCAGCGGAATTAGCAATTTGGATGTTACTAAATATCACCATTCACCAAGATAATAGAAAATGGCCCAAATGAGCCGTTTAACAAACATGTGTTTCATTATTAATCAGAGTTAAAACGCGTTAGGTCCCCACGATATCGCAACCACAACCATTACAACATTTGAAAAATTATTGTTTCAAAATAAAGACATGGGTTTAGAATAACTTAAGACATTGTTTTTGAAAGACAAGGAACACACAAGTACACGCACGACACCTCCACGCCATCGTTGCCTTCATCCTTGGTTACCTGGGATAATACATGTTTAAAACGTCAACAACAATGTTGAGTGAAATTCATAGAGTTTAAAATAATAATCAATAAGTAATAATCTTTAAACACATAATTAGTTCTCGGGAAAACAAAGCAACAAATGCAATGTATAGCAACTTCTTTTCTTTCACGCAATAAGCTCATGACACCGAACATTAACAATACATATGCCATTTCATAAGTTAATGTGCCCCAAAACAAGGTATTATTGTCATATGCCTACTATTTTGTAAATACAAAATATTTGTTTGACAGGGTGGTCACAAGGATTCAAACCCCGGATAGGGTCTTCAAACCTAATAGATCTATTTAATGCATTAGTGTTCACCTTACAAGGTAATTAACGGTTCATGAAATAAGGGACTTCGACAATTGCTACTTATGCAGAAACAATCTCGTAATCGGGTCCAGCATACCATAAAATCTTATGTGTTCGATTTTATAAGATAAACATGCATCCCCCTCGCGGGTTTAAAAATAATTAAAATAGTTTAAAAGTGATGCTATGAACTCACCTTAAGCAAAAGATCCAAATCAATCAAATCAAGAAGCGTAAATAGCTTCACATCCTAACTGCGACCTATATAATTCATATATAGCGGTACGTGACTAAAAGTATAATAAATCATATAATACATACTTGCATAGATATATATAGTGTGAAACTCATTTTAATGTGATTATAATTTAAAATGTGTAAAAAAATTCGAATCAATGTTAAAAAATCTATCGTTTTTGCAATATAAGTAAAATACTGAATCTTTTATACAA
>BQNB010058385.1:0-37784 GCA_026074375.1 Tanacetum coccineum | reverse complement strand
TAGTTAATAAAACAACATATAAAGGCTTTTTAGGTGTAATCCTAGAATTTTACCAATTTAAACAAGTTACTCCATCTAAATCCATAGTACTTATTATTGTCGTCTCGAATAGATATACCAAGCCGAGTTTTAAAGTCTACAACATCACCGGCACACTCATATTCTGTAGAATTCGGGTAAACATTTGAAAACGGATAAGGTTAAATCCTCACAATATCTAACAAGGGTTATTGTGTACGGGTCATGTATCAAGTAATTTCAAAAAAGTACGCTTGATTTTTTTTTAATTTAAGCATAATTTAAGCATTTTAATGTGAAAAATAAGACAAGTATACATTCTAATTCCCATCCCCCCACTTGAATTATACAACATCCTTGTTGTATAGATAAAACATTAAAAACAGGAATTTAAAAGAATTAGAATGTGAAACTCCCCTGATATTTTGCTCGGTAGATTCTCCAAGTTGAGTTTATGAGCAAGGATGTGTGTTGTAAATGCGTCTGTATTCCAGTATGACTACAATCACACATAGGATTCCAGATGATTGATACTTTACCAACTTCGTCGATTTCTTTGCAGTGAGGTCCGGTGCAAAATATAGAAAAAACATTCAAAGTCCTATCTCAGGTATCTACGGTTAATTTAAATAATATAAATATACTGTACAGGAGACCATTATGCCGTATCCATAAACTGGAATATACCATATTGAGAAACCTATAAAAAGTATCTAAATAAGGGTCAGTCTGTTGAATACGCCATATCATGTGCAAACATACGCCGTATTGACCGAACTGACAATAATGTTTAAAGTGCATAAAAATAAAGGACTGATAACGTCCAGACAATCAATACTCCGTATGGCATGGGGCAGATACGCCGTATTGATGTCTGGGAAGACAGACTCGATAAAAATAAATAACAATCAGGTTTGTCTCCCGAGAAGCACTTTTCTTCAGCTAGTCTTTAAGTTAGACTTTGTCCTTCCTTCATTTGGCTCTTGTTACCATCTATCCTTCGTTCGTCATGCGAAAGATTTCTTGATATGCGTGGATTTATTCTTTACTTGAATTCATCAAATCTTTGTATTCATCTTCTTTAATAGCCACATACTCTTCGTCTTGTTCGAATGAATATTTGATCATCTCGAATCTTCTAATAGTGCAAACCGGCAATTTTTGAGTTGCGTTATCAAATAATTTACATCTTTCTATATCTTCTTGATCACTCTCATATTCCCTTTCATAACGATTACCGTTTGTATTTTCAAAGTTTTCCTAACTTTTCTAACCTTCATTATTCGATTCAACATCGTCATTGATTAATCCTTCCATGATAGCCTTATTTCTTAAAGCTTCTTCTTTCAACTCGTTATCCTTCAAAGCCTTGTATCATTCTAAATCTTGGTATTGGAGTGTGTTTCCAACTATGTAAGCTCTAGGAAAATTTCCTTCATTACAATATCTATCTTTTTCCACCTACAGGTAGGCCACTCCAAATACCTACTTTTAAAATTAAACGGCTTACAACAATGCACAACTAGAGCGGGTTCAGTCCATACTCTAGTGTTAGTCTATGGTTTTTCGTGTACCCATGGCACGTTTTTGTTCCATTCATAAATCCAATCATCCTTGTATTCGTCATAAGTCTTGAATCCCTTAATATCATTAGCAAGGACATCCAGGTCTATCTTGAGTAGGTAAATGAACTCTTTGAATTTTTCGCATAGCGGTGTTTCATAATTGAACAGGTTTGTTTCAATTCTAAAAATTTTACAGATTTCTTGTTCATCATCGTGATCAGTTTCCTCAAGATCAGAAGTTTCATCATTCATTGGCTTAATTCGTCACTTCCCAATTTACAATAGCCCCACAAAGCTCCTTTAGTAAATATATCCATCGTCTTGTAGTTCACAAACTTTAAGGCCAACCAGTTTTCAAACTTGAGATTAGTAGGGTCCCACTTAATTATCGGGGTGTTAACTTTGCTAGTGCGGGAAGGCGGATAGTATTTTCGAAAAAATTTATCAGTCAAATCGACCCAACTAGTAATTGATCCTTTAATTCCATCAAACCATCTCCATGCATCTCCAACCAATGAGATTGGGAAAACAACAACTCTAAGTTTATCCTGATTTACATTTGGTAAATCAATTGGGTCAACAATTTTGAGGAAGTATTCAATGTGCTTGACCGCGTCTTCTCAATTAGTTCTACTAAAGGCATTCTTGTGCTAGTTGATGAGGTGTCATTTTATACACTTTTTTGGGGTCATTTAACCCTCTAAATCATGCATTTATGCCCAAAATAGGTACTTAATTATTCCTTTTTAGGTATTTAACATTTGAAAGGCATTTGTAGGAAATACACGTGACTTGGGCTCATTTTGGAGAAGAAACGGACAAGATTACGGACCTACACCAAATTCATGAAGAATATTGCTCAGAGAACGTGGAGACGGCGTCGCAGGTATAAAGCGATGCTGTCGCAATGTTTCTAGTAACGGCGTTAGAGATTTGGTGACGGCGTCATAACGTAGCCGACCTAAAGAAACTCTAGAAGATTCTAGATAAAAGATGATCATTCAACGCGCGCGTAAAGTACCAGATATTGTTTTCATCATAACTCCTTTATACGAACTCGGATTTTGACGATTCAATAGCCCACGCGTTCAGAATGAGAAAATCTACAACTTTGCGAGAAATGTCACGGTGACGGTGTCACATGTTATTGGTGATGTCATCGTGAAGGTCGGTTAGGGTTTTTCCTATATATACAACCTCATAACTTCGTTTTTACCAAGCCTCCAACCCTAAGTCCGATTCTAGGATTTGGGTAGGTGTTTTTCCAGCAACTTAAAAGACCTAATTCAATCCATAAACATCTTGTAATGGTTTTATTATCATATATATCTTAATTCATGTCTTCAATTCCTTTTGTTGATTATGATTTCTCTTGCTTAAGTATGCTTGGCTAATTCACCTAGTATTTATTTGGGAATGCATGAAACTTGTCATTAATTGATTAGATCTTGTTGTTTGTGACAGATTCAATGAGTCTAATTAATTATAGTTTATAAATCTTGTTTCCTATTGCTTCTTGTTGATGGATGTGTGCGTTAGGCTCTAGAAAACCAGCTTTTGTCTGTATCGCTGTTGATACGTCTAGGGAAACATGATTGTGTAGAAATGATATCATGGGTAACGATCTTCATACTACCTTACCCCTTATATATTTGATCCCTCTTAAGATATTTCAATTGCATGTAATATATTCTTAGGGGCCTTGTAATAGTCTTCATACTACCTTACTTGCGAATTGCCCTTACTGAATATTACATAGACGACGGGTTTATGTAATCCGTTCATGACCCAGGAAATACTTACACATTACATCTCAAGTATGACAAAGCAATAGGTAGAATTGTGTTGGGATTAAAAGTCTTTTTGATGTTGTTTGAATTACTGCTGCTCGTGTTTGTGTTAATGTTGCTCAGCTGGATTTAGTGCTGCTCATGAACTTCAAAGAAAATATGCTAAGTGTTTACTACTGCTAGTACACAGTTACTACTGCTAGTGAATATTCGCACTACTAGTGAAAATATGCTAAGTGTTTACTATTGCTAGTACAAAGTTACTACTGCTAGTGAATGTTAGTACTGCTCAAGGTCAAGACTGCTCAGAGATGAAGTTAATGCTTCTGAGAATAAGTTAGTACTATTTGATTAGTTAGTACTGCTTATGTGATATGTATTAAGTTATTTGTTTATAGAAAAGATTATGGATACTTATGAAAGTATTGTAAGCCGACTAGGGCTCTTTGGTGTATAAAAGGAGGTCCTAGGGCATAGAGTTTAATATCTTTTATCAATCTTTTGAAGTATTATTAGACATATAATTCATAGCGTCAAGGTCTTTGTAACCCTAATACTTTGAGAGTATTCATATTATTGTCATTAATAATATTGGAGCTTATTTGTTCAAGTGTATGTTCATTTAATTACTGTTTCATTGATAATTCTTCTTAATATTAAAGATTAGATTCCGCATAATATTTAATACATTCAAAAACAGTTTCAACTATAGTTGTGTTAGATTTATCTAATATAACTAAACCTTAAACAAGCTTAAGGAATTCGATCTATTGAAGTGGGATCAACAAGTGGTATTAGAGCTTGTTGAGAAGCTATGAATAAAAAGAACTTGTTTTTACTAAAAGATATGGATTAAGATTTTGCACACATAGTGGCTACATCTAAAGTTCCCATGCTCAAACCTGGTGAGTATGAGATATGGAGGATGAGAATTGAATAATATATCTAGATGATAGACTATGCACTGTGGGAAGTCATAGAGAATGGTGCAACCTTGCCAAAAACAAAAATTATGGAAGGAGTTATGACAAAGATGCCTATTACAACTGCTGAAGAAAAGGCTCAGAGAAGATTAGAGGTGAAAGCTAGAAGTACTTTAATGATGGGCATTCCCAATGAACATCAGTTAAAGTTTAACTCTATAAAGGATGCTAAGAAATTGCTGGAAGCTGTTGAAAAGAGATTTGGTGAGAATGCAGCTACAAGAAAGACTCAAAGGAATCTCTTAAAGCAGCAATATGAAAACTTTACTGTTCCAAGCTTAGAGATGCTTGATTAAACTTTTGATAGGCTTCAAAAGCTTGTGAGTCAGTTGGAGCTTTTGGATGAAAAGCATTAACAAGAAGATGTTAATCAAAAGTTATTAAGAAGTTTGTCACCTGAGTGGAAGACACATGTTGTTGTATGGAGGAATAAAGCTGATTTGGATACAATGAGCATGGATGATCTCTACAACAACCTCAAGGTGTATGAACCAGAAGTTAAAGGGATGTCTACCTCAAGTTCAAGCACACAGAACATGGCTTTTGTGTCCTCTTCAACTAACAACACTAGCATCACTAATGGAGCAGTTAATATTGCTCAAGAAGTTAATACTGCTCATGGAGTTTCTACTGCTAACACTTAAGTTAATGATGCTTACTCTACAAATATTGATAACTTGAGTGATGTTGTTATTTGTGCATTCTTTGGTAGTCAACCAAATAGTCCTTAACTTGTACATGAGGACTTGCAACAAATCCATCCAGGTGACATAAAAGAGATGGATTTGAGATGGTAAATGGCCATGTTGACTATTAGGGCAAGAAGGTTTTTGAAGAATACATGAAAGAAGCTTACTATTAATGGCAATGAGACTATTGGTTTTGATATGTCCAAAGTAGAGTGCTACAACTGCCATAAGAGGGGACATTTTGCTAAGGAGTGTAGAGCTCCAAGAAATCAAGACAACAAGAACAAGGAAAGCTCAAGAAGGAGTGTGCCTGTAGAAACATCTACATCCACAGATTTGGTGTCATGTGATGGTCTTGGTGGATATGACTGGAGTGATCAAGCAAAGGAAGGGCCTAATTATGCACTCATGTCTTTCTCATCTTTAAGTCCTGACTCAGAGGTATCCAATGATTCTATTTGTTCAAAATCTTGTTTGGAAACTGTTAAACTTATTAAATATGAGTTAATGGTTCTAGGTTATAAGACAGGTTTAGAGTCAATGGAAGAAAAACTTGAAGTTTATAAAGCAAATAAGTCTGTTTATTTACAAGATATTAAGGGCTTAAAATTTAAAATTCATATAGGAGAAATAGCTATTAGAGAGCTTAGGAAGAAGCTTGAAATAGTTCAAAAAGAAAAAGATGTCATTCAACTTAATGTAGATAAATTTGAACATGCATCCAAAAGTTTAAACAAACTCATAGAGTGTCAAATAGTTGACAATTGCAAGAAAGGTTTAGGCTATGAAAATTAAAATGCAGTTTCACCTCCCTATACAGGAAATTTCATGCCTCCAACACCTGACTTATCTTTTACTGGTTTAGATGATTTTGTTAATGAGCCTGTAGTTGAGAACTACAAAGCTATGTCTAGTGAAGAAGAGCCTAAGGTAGTTAGGAAGTATGATGATGCCCTAAGTATTGAAGAATGGGTGTTAGATGATGAGGAAGAGGATGTGTCTCAGCCTAAAACTAAAAAGAAAATAGTTAGGCCTAGTATTATTAAGAAAGAGTTTGTCAAATCTAAACAACAAGAAAAAACTGCTAGGAAAATTGTTAAACAAGTTGAGCAACATAGGCAAAACACTCACAGTCCAAGAGGCAATCAAAGAAATTGGAATAATATGATGTCTCAAAAAATAGGAAGAGATTTTGAGATGTTTAATAAGGCCTGTTATGTGTTCTGTTGGAAGCTGTGATCATTTGCAAACGTTGTTTGCTAATAAACCATCAAATAACAGTTTTTATAATCAAAGTATGGTTAAAACCTGTTTGGAAACTTAATATATTTCACATGCACTTAGTGTACCCTTAGGGGCCTTGTAATAGTCTTCATACTACCTTGCTTGTGCGTTGCTCTAACGGAATGCTAAGTAGACGGCGGGTTCGTGTAATTCGTTCATGACTTAGGAAATAATTACACAGATCATCACAAGTGTGACAAGGCAACAACACTAGGAGAAGCAATCTAGGGAGTAATACATGATTAAATAAACATAGTCTTTTATCTTATTGTTATCACCATTAGTTTAGATTTACATTTAGTTTAATAGCTAAAACCAAACCAACCTCTCCAATATATGATTTACTTGCTTTCCATAAAATATAAAAATGCAAAAATAATCTTCCTTCAACCCTTAGAATTCTGTTAGACTGTGATCAAGCCTTCCCAACCTATTCCTCGAGTGAACGATAACAACCCCCCGAGTCTTGCCTATACTACTACTACAACGATTAGGTGCTCTGCTTAGGGAGTTGTAAAACTTCTTGTTGAAGTCTAACGATGACCGCATCATCATGTTATCAATTACGCCGTAACTCATGAATAATGCGGATTTTGATATAAAAAGCCATTTTCCGCATCTTTTCCGTTCCATTGCCAAATTTACCTAAAATACAGAATACAAACGAATTAAGTATCAAAATGACACAAAGCACATAATTTCCATTAACTATTTCATTCTCCATCATGAAGAACATGAATCCACCACCAATAAGTAACTGCCCTGTCTTACCAGCTGCGCTGCGCGCACAATCCATCCAAGAGTTCCACGAGCTACAAAGAATTTCGTCCTTTGTTGACTCTCGCTTAGAGAGTATTGAACGATTCCTTAATAACTTCATTAACCAACCTAATGAGACCAATATAAATAACCTCGAGTCCGGTAATGAAGCGGTAGACACACCTCTTGTTTCTTCCTTTCCTTACTCAAATAATGACTCGGATGATGAGAAAGTTCTTAATGAGTTAAGTGAGTTTAAAAACGCAGGAACACTACGCCGAGAAAGAATAATCAATAGTTTTGACATGGGTGACCTTGCATTTAAATGTATGATTGGCTTTAGGAAGTTCACTGCCTATCTCGACCCTTTTCTACCAATAAATATTATCTTGCGTAAAGCCTATAACACAATAATGGTAGATGAACTTGAAGGGACGAGAAAGAACCTAGTTGCCATTGTTAGGGATGTCTATGTGTTTGTCGGAAGTTTTACCTATATCACGAATTTTGTTATGTTAGAAGACATAGGGGAATTTATTATGAGCAACATGGTTGAAGTCTTGTTGGGCAGACCCTTTAGAAAAACCACCAAGCTTAAATATAATATCGCTAAGGGATTGGTCTCATTCACTAAGATCTTTGACACATACACATATAGGATGCCACGTACAATACCTAGGCTCAAGAACTTTAACTGGAGTAAGGTCCCACCACTATTAGAACTTAGCCAAAATGATCTTATGAACGGACATAGGCACCCTCATGAAAAGAATAAGTTTATGTACAAGAACTGCTTAAACCTAGGTCCAGAATACCAAGTAAATGAAAGTATGAAGGAATGGCTCCTTCGTGGGCACGTGAGCATTCACAAAGTCACGTAAGGACGTGTGACTTTGAGTCTAGATACAAGACTCGTTAATAAAGAAAAGTGCTTCTTGGGAGGCAACCCAATTTACTTTTCCCGCAATTAGGAGTGTTAAGTGTGTTTTAATTCTTTATCATTTGTTTTATTATGTTTGAACTATCTTGTAATCATTCTTTGTTTGTCTTTAACCTCGTCTTAATTTGAATCAAAGGTATTTTGCAAATAATAAGTGTAGGGGAAATTATCCGGCTTTTGAGCCAAAATTAAACATGTTAAATGAATTGTCTATATTAATTCGCTTCAGTTTCGAGTCATATGATTGAATTGTTAAATCTCAGGTTTTATGCAGCCATTTGTACAGGAATTAACTTATGGAATCAAGTGCAGGAAATTTTTCATCAAAAACAAAATTTCGTTTTCACAGACTGTGGAGATGGCGTCACGATTAACACGCGACGCCGTCACCACAACACCTGTGACGAGGTCACAAAAACCCTGACGGCGTCAAACGCCTAGGTCCAGAAAACTTAAAGTTTTTAATTATTTTTGAAAATAAAACCTTTGCATAAGACACTTTCTAATATATGTATCTTCTGGTTATAAACATCTGCATCAAGAAAGACCTAATAGAAGCGTTTAAGTAATTCTGTGCTCATCCTATCTTTACTGCTTTATCGAGTCAAACCCTAAATTCATATTGTATATTTGTCTATCGCACATTTTATGCTTGGTGTAGTTGTCTTTGTCTTTGATTACAGGTTACATTTGATGAGAAGAAGCTTGGAAGTTTTTAGGAAGTTTCATTGGATGATTCTCGGAGGACGATTTAACCAGTTATCGCATGTTTCTTCTCTATTATTGAGCAAACCAGGAGAGTACTAGTTTCTTTTCACTAGTACAAAAAGTGGATTTAGCTACACCAAAAAAGTGTGACGATATACATATAGTCACACATGCGTTTTTGAATGTGTGTGACAAAAGGTCGCGCGACCGTAGGGTGTTTATGGTCACATTTTTGAGTTAGTGTCCGTATCCATTAAAAAACAGTGACCAAAAGTGTTAATAAGTGTGACCGTAAACACTGTACAAGCACACAAAGCATGTTTTTTTTGTATATTTAGTCACATACAATTAAGCATAAAGTGGCCAAAAGTGTTAATAAGTGTGACCATATGGTGTTTAAAGTGAAGTAAAAGTGTATTTTGTGTAACTATTGTTCATCCAATGGCCACATGAATGTTATGTTTGTGTGGCCTTTTGTAATATTTAGTCACACAAAGCATGTTTGTTTTGGGTATTTAGTCACATACAATTAAGCATAAAGTGGCCAAAAGTGTTAATAAGTGTGACCATATGCTGTTTAAAGTGAAGAAATGTGTATTTTGTGTGACTATTGTTCATCCAATGGCCACATGAATTTTATGTTTGTGTGGCCTTTTGTAATATTTAGTCACACAAAGCATGTTTGTTTTGGGTATTTAGTCACATACAATTAAGCATAAAGTGGCCAAAAGTGTTAATAAGTGTGACCATATGCTGTTTAAAGTGAAGAAATGTATATTTTGTGTGACTATTGATCATCCAATGGCCACATGAATTTTATGTTTGTGTGGCCTTTTGTAATATTTAGTCACACAAAGCATGTTTGTTTTGGGTATTTAGTCACATACAATTAAGCATAAAGTGGCCAAAAGTGTTAATAAGTGTGACCATATGTTGTTTAAAGTGAAGAAATGTGTATTTTGTGTGACTATTGTTCATCCAATGGCCACATGAATTTTATGTTTGTGTGGCCTTTTGTAATATTTAGTCACACAAAGCATGTTTGTTTTGGGTATTTAGTCACATACAATTAAGCATAAAGTGGCCAAAAGTGTTAATAAGTGTGACCATATGCTGTTTAAAGTGAAGAAATGTGTATTTTGTGTGACTATTGATCATCCAATGGCCACATGAACTTTATGTTTGTGTGGCCTTTTGTAATATTTAGTCACACAAAGCATGTTTGTTTTGGGTATTTAGTCACATACAATTAAGCATAAAGTGGCCAAAAGTGTCAACAAATATTACCCGCATATTTACCACAATATTACAAGTCAAACCATAATAAAATAATTTACAAAATGTGCATGACAGATTAATTCAAATTAAACTTCGCAAAATATCAATCAAACATTCGAATTACAAGTTCAAGATAACAAAATGTCTACGATGCTAATATTCGATATCCTACTACAAAGGTAGAAAGGGGATGTCTAAGATGCTAATATCTGATATCCAGCAGATTAAGGAAATGGTTTAGCAGTTGAAAGAAGAGACTCTAGCAGAGCATCAAAACTCGTGTTTATCACAGGGAAGCCTACTTCATTGGATAGTTCACTTAGCAACGTCTGCGCAAGATTTTAGTATCTAAAAATTAGTTCAAATTTCAAACTTTCAAGTGTAGCATAAAATGAAGATTAACAAGATACCTGCATACCTATGCTCTTCAGTACCAAACTGTAAATGAAAAAGCAAACAAGAATTTAATCATACAAGTTCAAAAGGATGGTCATGTCTTGACATTGCTAGCCTATAGAATAATTTAAACGGCATTTTAGACTTCACGGAATCAGGTTTGCATTATATTTGAATTCTGAAGTAGAATACGTGTGTTGTATAAAGAACATAAGTTGACCTGATTAATCTGAACCCTAATTTTTTGATCAAAGTTGGTTGTTTGCAATTTGTCTAATTCTTTAGATGCATACAGAAGAGCAACACCACCACCTGCATCAACCTAAAAACCCCTGTGAATCTAATATCCTTCACCTATACAAGGAAAATAATGTCATATACTCATATTTATACAGACACTCCTAAAAATTCATAGACAATTAGTAACGCCCACATTATTAATTAAAATGTTTGTGATATTGTAAAATATATAGCTCGAAAGATAAAAGCTAACTAAACACTATGGAAACAGGAAAAAACAAAAGAATAAACGCAATCCGGAAATCATTTTAATATTAACCTGTAAACTGTGGCGCAACAGTGTCGAGAGTAAGCTTGGAGAATGTCAAAGAATACAGAACAATTGGTCTATATTGATCAAGAACTGGCTCCACATTTGCCTTGATAAGCTCAGAAGCTGCCTAAATTCAATTCACAGCCTCATAAATATACATCACAGACCTTACTAGACCACCAAACGCACACACATATTCAAGAAAGGAACACATTATTATAGTTTAGTGGGATTAAACCATCTTGAGTTTTTTTAATATTGGTTTAAGAGATGTTCATTAAATATATTAGTCTACAAAATGAAATTGTGTTGAAAACTTGAAGAAATATAAACACAGTTTGTCACCTCGTTAACATGGGGCCAGATTTTTGTAAGATGAGAATTAAGCCATGTCAACTGCAAGAAGAAAAAAGATTGAGCAAGAACAATCAGGGCATGTATACAGAAAGAACAAGCAGAATATGTAGGATATAAGAGGGCTATAATACTCAACTTCTGTCTCTGTGAGAAAACGACCCAAGAAGGGTAATACTCTGGTGCAAGTAACTTTTGTGAATCTTTACGACTCGTCCTTGCAAACGCAGCAACAATATTCGCCTTGATAACAAAATTTAACACATTTTAGTTAAGTCAAAATCTTGCAAATTACAATGTGTTTTGGCACATGTACGTAAATTTGACTTGGGGACGGCATACCATTTAACATCATATAATCAAAAATTGAACTTAGTAACTCATAGATGAAAATAACGTAACAAAATCAATTAAAAAACTAGTTGTTGTTGCATATAATTAAGGCATTTTATACATTAAATCTAATGGATGTTACATTTAAACACCCTTTTCCACTAATACGCCCCCACATGTTCCTGAAAACCTTTTATAGCCATAAAAATGACAGAGCCACAAATGAATGCAAGTCACAAGATGACATAGAACATAATAAGATGCATTATCCGCTGTTACTTTCTTTATTATCTTCATCAGTTTTCTTGACATTTCATTATCAAAGAAAAATAAAAATAACTAAAATTGATTATAAATATGAAAATAATACATATAAAAGTATCTGGTGTTTCTGGATAATTTGTTTGGCAAAATTTTGATGTATCCAAGGTTTGTACAAATATTTTTAGACCAACAACTTGATAGGATGCCAACTCATAAGAGAATATATATTGCACCCTCTCACACTAAAAAGATTTTTGGAAATATAAGAAGGGTAGGCAAAGGTTTTTATGGTAGAGTAACACCTTTATTTAAAACAATGGTGGTACAAAACCAATCACAATTGGGTGAAGGTTCAGCAATTCCAACTGATCCTCATCACACACCTACCTTTATTCAACCATCTAATCAACCTCAAAAGACACACCAACCTAGGAAGCCTAAAAGAAAGGACACTTAGGTACCTCAGCCTAGTGATCCTATTGAAAATGTTGCAGATGAGGTTGTCCATAAGGAGTTGGGTAACATTTTGGTGAGGGCTACCACTACTGCTTCTAGCTTAGAAGCAGAGCAGGACAGTGGTAACATAAATAAGACCCAATCCAAGGCAACACCTAATGAATCTAGTTCCTAAGGAACTAATTCAGGTGATGGTCCATGGTGCCAAGAAACCATAGGGGATACTATTGCTCAAACTAGGTTTGAGAGTATATCTAAACATTCCACTGATTCACTGCTCGCAAGAGGTAACACACTTCAAAGTGATAAGGATAGACTTAAACTTGATGAATTAATGGCATTATGTACCACTTTACAAAACCAGGTTCTTGATTTGGAGAAGACAACGGCCACTCAACATAATGAGATTGCTAGTTTGAAAATGAGGGTCAAGAAGCTTGAAAAGAAAGATAGGTCAAGAACTCATAGGTTGAAGAGATTATACAAAGTTGGTTTGACTGTTAGGGTAGAATCCTCTGATAATGAAGAAAGTTTGGGTAAGGATGCATCCAAACAGGAGAGGATTGATGCTATTGATGCAAATGAAGAAATTACCCTGGTTAGTGTTCATGATGTGAATGTTTCTGCTGGTGAGGAGGTTTTTGTTACAGAACAAGATGTTGTTGAAGAAGTAGTTGAAGTTATTAACACTATTAAGCTAATTATTAATGCGGCTCAAGTTAGTGTTGCTGGTGATATAGTTAGTATTGCCTGTGCTGCAACAACTGTTAGTGCTGCTACAACAACTACTACTACAATTAAAATTGTTAATGATATTACTTTGGCTCAAGCACTTAAAAAAATAAAAAGTATAAAACCCAAGAAGAAAGGGGTTGTTATACAAGAGTTGGGTGAATCTACAACAACAATATCTTCACAACTATCTTCACAACAATCACAGGAAAAAGGTAAAGGGATATTGATAGAACCCGTGAAGCCTATGAACAAGAAAAATCAAATCAGGCTTGATGAAGAAACTGCTTTAAATTTACAAGCTGAATTTGATGAAGAAGAAAGACTTGCAAGAGAGAAAGCTGAAAAAGAAGAAGAAGCCAATATTGCCTTGATTGAAACATGGGATGATATATAGGCAAAGATTGATGCTGATCATCAATTGGCTGAAAGAATGCAAGCACAAGAACAAGAAGAGTTGTCTATTGAAGAAAAGGCTACATTATTTCAACAACTCTTAGAGAAAAGAAGAAAGCATTTTGCAGCTAAAAGAGCAGAAGAGAAAAGAAACAAACCACCAACAAAAGCTCAACAGAGAAAGATAATGTGTACTTACCTAAAGAACATGGAAGGATACAAGCTCAAAGATTTGAAGTTGAAAGAGTTTGATTCTATCCAAGAGATGTTTGACAGAGCATTCAAAAGGGTAAATACATTTGAAGACTTTAGAACAGAGTTGGTGGAAGGCAAAGAAAAGAGAGCAGGAACAGAGCTGATACAAGAGATTACAAAGAAGCAAAAGGTGGAAGATGACAAAGAAACAACAGAGCTTAAACAGTGTTTGGAAATCATTCCAGATGAAGAAGAGGTAACAATTGATGCTATACCTTTAGCTGTTAAGTCTCCAAGTATTGTTGGCTGGAAGATTTATAAAGAAGGAAGAAAAAGCTATTATCAAATAATGAGAGCTGATGGAAAGTCTCAAATGTACATGATCTTTAGTCAAATGCTTAAAAGTTTTGACAGGGAAGATTTGGAAGATTTGTACAAGTTGGTAAAAGCTAAATATGAGTCAACAAGACCAGTGGAAGACTTGGATTTGTTGTTATGGGGTGATTTGAAAACAATGTTTGAACCACATGTAGAAGATGAAGTATGGAGGAATCAACAAGAATACAAAGTGTTGGATTGGAAGCTGTATGACTCCTGTGGAGTACATTCCTTGATGATGCAACATGTGCAGATTTATATGTTGGTAGAGAAGAAGTATCCCCTTGCACCACTTACACTTTCAATGATGTTGGAAAAGAAGCTTATAATTGATTATGAAAGTGAAATGGCTTATCAGCTTCTTAAATTCATCATGAAACAGCTTAAGAAGTAAAGAAGTGTTTGGAAGCATCCTCCTGGTGTTGATGAAGCTTTAAATGAAGAAACTTGATGATTTTGAAGAAGAATATCAAGTTTAGGGGAGGATTGTTGGGATTAAAAGTCTTCTTGATGTTGTTTGAATTACTACTGCTCATGTTTGTGTTAATGATGCCCAGTTGGATTTAGTGCTGCTCATGAACTTTAAAGAAAATATGCTAAGTGATTACTACTGCTAGTACACAGTTACTACTGCTAATGAATATTAGTACTGCTAGTGAAAATATGCTAAGTGTTTACTACTGCTAGTACAAAGTTACTACTGCTAGTGAATGTTAGTACTGCTCAAGGTTAAGACTGCTCAAAGATGAAGTTAATGCTGCTAAGAATAAGTTAGTACTGTTTGATTAGTTAGTACTGCTTATATGATATGTATTAAGTTATTTGTTTATAGAAAAGATTATGGATACTTAGGAAAGTATTGTAAGCCGACTAGGACTCCTTGGTGTATAAAAAGAGGTCTTAGGGCATAGATTTTGATATCTTTTATCAATCTTTTGAAGTATTATTAGACATATAATTCATAGCTTCAAGGTCTTTGTAACCCTAATACTTTGAGAGTATTCATATTATTATCATTAATAATATTGGAGCTTATTTGTTGAATTGTATGTTCATTGAATTACTGTTTTATTGATAATTCTTCTTAATATTAAAGATTAGATTCTGCATAATCTTTAATACATTCAAAAACAGTTTCTACTATAGTTGTGTTAGATTTATCTAATATAACTAAACCTTATACAAGCTTAAGGAATTCGATCTATTGAAGTGGGATCGACAAATTTGATAGCTAGCAAGGAGTAGTGCATCCTAAGTGAATACGCTTCATTGTATAACTGTTATTTAGTTTATTAGTAATTAATTAGCTTAAAACCAAAACCTCTCTAAAACCATAATTTACTTGCTTTCATTAAATATAAAAACACAAAAAGAATCTTCCTTCAACCCTTAGACCTTAGTGAACATTCGATCCAGCCTTTACAGTGCTATTCCCCTAGAGAACGATAACAACCCCTAAGCCTTGCCTATACTACACTACAACGGTTAGGTACACTGTCTAGGGAGTTGTCAAACTTCTTGTAGAAGTCCCTTACGACAACCACAACAAGTGTTTAGCGCCGCTGCCGGGGAATAGCGTAGGTTTTGGATTCTATCTAGCTTCGGTCTACTCACAAGATTCTTATCAAGTGAGATTTAATTTCTTGTAAAGTAGCTTTCTTTTAGTCTATCTCTTCATTGTGTAGTTGTTCGTAAATATGTCATTCGTCACCATGGCGGATGAAATCACACTTGAGTCGTTAACGGAAGAACAATTTGAGTGTTCATAAAATATTACCATGAAAATTATCTGAAATATTTTAAAAGCGACTTAGAGAATCTTGAGGAAATATATAAAATGATGAATGGTAGAGTAGAATATCCTCGCACACAAAATGCCTCGCCTAGTGAAATTAAATAACCATATGAGCCTTCACCTAGGATGTATTCGTATGAACAACCTTCGTGTTTAGGATCAAATTTTGTTGGTGACACCCTTAGGAAAAGTAACCAATTGCATCAAACTTTTTAGAAGAGCTCCATAGCAATGACCCATAAGTTAGATGACATGATAGAATTGTCTAAGTCACAACCTAAGAGAACATATAACGAGGATTTAGAATGTGAGATAGTTATGGTTAAGATGCCAAAGTGTATGGCATGGTTAGATGATAAGCCCATAGGTGATCTAGATACGATGGATGATAAGGTGGATAATCCGAGCCCACAATGCACCCCCATAAGTCCTCCCATCAATTGAGTTATACACATCGCCCGTGACTCACCCATGAGAAGTAGAAGAGACTATAGGAATCCTAATGGAGGTAGAACCTTTGGACCACATGAAACTAGAGGATCTAGGCTTAAACACTAATACTCGTGACCTCTTTCTTAGTTCTAAGGGATTGCCTAATGTTGATGAACCGGAGCCTTAAATTTTACCCAATTTTCACCCTTAGATGTAAACCTAGAAGAAAAAAGAGGAATCGGCCCACCCATCAACCCATATAGTCCGGGTAGTTTTAGGATGAAGGTGGTAAAACCCTTGACCATTCACACACTGCCTTCACCCCACGTGGCATACCTCTATCGAAATGGTGTGTATCACTACTATCACCTGCACTTGACCTTAAGTGTAGGGGAGACTCACCTTTTTCACTTTAAATAAGCGTAGAGTCAGGCTCGTGACTCAAACAAAAATAAGCGCTTATTAGGAGGCAACCCAATCTATTATTTTCCCGCATATTAGGAGTGTCTCGTGTGTTTTAATTCTTTATTGTTTGTTTTATTATGTTTGAATTAGTTTGTAATCATGCTTTGTTTGTTTGTAACTTCGTCTTATTTGCAATCAAATGTATTTTGCAAAAAAATAAGTGTACGGGAAATATCTGGTTTTTAGAACCAAATTTAAATATTTGAAATAAATTTTTTAGATTAATTCGCTTCAGTTTCGAGTCATATGATTGAATTGTTAATTCTCAGGTTGTTATGCAACATTTTTTACATGAAAATAACTTATAAGAATGAGTGCAGGAAATTTTTCATCAAAAATGAAAAATGAGTTTTCACAGAGTGTGAAGACGGTGTCACGATTTACACATGATGCCGTCACCGTGACACTTGTGACGGGGTCAGGATATTCCTGACGGCGTCAATCGCCCAGTTACAGGAAAACTCAAAAATTGTAAGTATTTTTGAAAATAAAACTTGTACAACACTAAAGAAAGATGTAATTCTTTTATAAACCTGCAAAACCATGAGTTTAACAATTCTCTCATCCTATCTTTACTTCTTTCATAGAGTCTAAACTTAGTTAATGAGGTTGTATTTATCATTCACCCGTGGATTTTATGCTTGATGTAGTTGTCTTTGTCTTTGATTACATGTTATATTTGATGAGAAGAAGCTTGGAAGTTCTTAGAAAGTTTCATTAGATGATTCTTGGAGGATGATTTAACCAGTTATCGCATGTTTCTTCTCCATTATTAAGCAAACTAGAGGAGTACTAGTTTCTTTTACTTGTTTTCTTTTCCCTTTAATTCATTTTTATGGGTACTTCTATAGAACATTGGGGACAATGTTCAACTTAAGTGTAGGGGGAAATAAGCCTTAGAAACAATTCTTTCATTTGCCATTTTCTTTGTCCTTAAAATGATGGGTAATATATCAAAACACAGCATAAGAGGTAATTTTGACCCAAATTTTAAAAAAATTATGACACATACCGATGAAAACCAAGTATTAAGAGCGTCTTATGGATAGGAATTTATATTACTAGCACAAAAACCCTCAAATTCCATCCCTCAAAATGTGAGGTTTGCCCTTAGATGTTATACCTTTAGCTTGTTCGAGTTAAGGAGTGAGCAATCATGTGTGTCTATTCCGTTGTTACAGATGTGTATGCGTGGTTTTATCACCTTTTCTAGAACATTAGTATTGGTTAATTTAGGATTATAAGAGTGTACCGGTAGTATATTAAATTCTAGAACTTGTTTTTGTGATGCATTCCGAGACCGCATAGTAAGTATTAGGATTTGCTTGATAAGAGGCATTAGGATTAACCCATGTTTTAAACCTGTAATTGTTATGATGGTCACACCGATCATATAACTATCCCACACCCTTGCCATGCACTCACCTTTAATGCAGGATACCCCTAGTACAACCCTCCGAGCCTATCCCTTTTTATGGTTCTCGTAATTTTCTGGTTAAGCTGGACTATTAATGAAGAGCATTGTCACCCTTAAACCAATCGTTACACCCAAATAGCCTTAGCCCACCTTGTATGTACTCATTTTTAGTACATTATTGTTTTAACCCAAGTTAATTATTTGAGTACACGGTTGCTAAGTCCTTATCCATGTAAATACTATTTTGGAACGATTGGGATTCATGGTAGTATTTATTTCGCGAAAGAATGGGGATGAAAAGTTAGGTCAATACCCCCATATGTTTGTTAGATGATCTCCATGTTATTTTGATCCACCTCAAATCAGGTCATTAGTTAGATTGTAAATATCGAGCATGTAAAAGCTCAAGTGTAGGGGTACGTGTTATAAACCCCATGTTGTGATGTATTAAGTTCTTAAAAAAAGAGATCGATGTAGAGTTGTGTAGAGTTTGTATATCTTCATCCGAGTCTTGGCTTAGCAACCAAACCAGTGTGTATTCATGTAAATAATTAGCTAACCCTTCCACTCCAAATTCACCCAAAGCCACCTAAATGTATCCCATCCATTTCCGTTTCCATTATATGTTATCTTACACCTACACCCCCACAACCCTTTAAAAAGACCTCTTAGATAGTAATGAATAATGCTTGCACCTAGCGTTGGAGGTTTGATCCTTTACCAAGCCTATGGTAATTTACATGTTATGACAGGTAATGAGTGTCGATTTTCTGTTTCCCCCTTTTGTTATAATTTATTATACACTCGAGTGAAAGAGAGAATCCCAAACACTTATGTGAGGTGCTAGTATTTACTTTCCGTGCTTTTAATTACGAGGTCTAAAAGGTTGTGTTGTAAAATACTTTTAAAGAGTATGTAAAATGACCCTCATATTGCTATTGTCTAGATAGAAAAGCCCATTTGCTTGAGGACAAGCAAATCCCAAGTGTATGGGTATTTGATAAGGTGTCATTTTATACACTTTTTCAGGGTCATTTAATCCTTTGAATCGTGCATTTATGCCCAAAATAGATACTTAATCATTCCTTTTCAGGTATTTAGCATTTGAAAAGCATTTGGAGGAAACACATGTGACTTGGGCTCATTTGGAGAAGAAACAGATAAGATTACGGACCTATACCAAATTCATGAAGAATATTGCTTACAGAATGTGGAGAAGGCGTCGCAGGTATAAAGCAACGCCGTCGCGATGTTTTTAGTGACGGCGTCAGAGATTTGGCGACGGCGTCATAACGTAACCGACCTAAAGAAACCCCAGAAGATTCTAGATAAAAGATGATCATTCGACGCGCGCGTGAAGTACCATATATTGTTTTGATCATAACTTCTTTATACAAACTCGGATTTCGACGATTCAACAGCTCACGCGTTCAGAATGAGAAAATCTACAACTATGCGAAAAATGTCGCAGTAACCGCATCACATGTTATTGGTGACGCCGTTGTGAAGGTCGGTTAGGGTTTTGCCAATATATACAACCTCATAACTTCGTTTTTACCAAGCCCTCAACCCTAAGTCCGATTCTAGGGTTTGGGTAGGTGTTTTACCAGCAACTTAGAAGATGTAATTCAATCCATAAACATCTTGTAATGGTTTGATTATCATGTTTATCTTAATTCATGTCTTCAATTCCTTTTGTTGATTATGATTTCTCTTGCTTGCGTATGCTTGGCTAATTCATCTAGTATTTATTTGGGAATGCATGAACCTTGTCATTAATTGATTATATCTTGTTGTTTGTGACAGATTCAATGAGTCTAATTGATTATAGTTTATAATTCTTGTTTTCTATTGCTTCTTGTTGATGGATGTGTGCGTTAGGCTCTAGAAAACCAGCTTTTGTCTATATCGTTGTTGATACGTCTAAGGAAATGATTCATTCAATAGTATATATATATATAATAATATAGGAAAACAATCAACCAATTACCTTTAGCCAAGGATTGGTTAAAAATTCACAAAGTAAAATATATATGTTTCCGGAAGTTTGATTTCCCGGGTCGTTATTTCCCAACGAGGTGTGCAATTGAAAATCGAATGACGGATTGATGATTGATGTTTGAATATGACAAAGTTATGATTGGTTTTCTATTACTACAAGTTAAATATGCAAAAAACGATTAAAGAAAACCTAAAAACGAAAGCTAAAATGATTTAAAACTAAAACGGGTACGAAAAACGAGGGTCAAAAACCTAAATTACACAATTTAAACCCTAGAGTGAATTTTTCACTTAAAATGGGTTCTAAGTGACTAAAAACGAAGTTTAAAAAAACTAGATCGAAAACGGAGTTAGTTAAGACCAAAAACGAGTCAAAACAAGAACGAGAACGAATCCCGTTCTTTAAAAAGTGAAACTTTGCAAAAATGACCCTACATATGTAAATTTATTTTTCCTAGAAAATATACAATAAAAGAAATTTTTAAAAAAAGATTTTTATTTTTCTGACTTTTATTTTATTTTTTTAATGATTTTTTTAAGTTTTTAATAAAAATAAATTATAAAAAATACTAAACAATTTTCTAAAAATCTGAAAAATCTACACAAAATACTTTACAGTATGCTTAATCTATGAAAAATGCAAACTTTGAATACCAGCTTATAAATAAGTAGCAGAATAAGCAAATAAGGAAATAAGCCCTACCTGCCAAAGTGTGTATAATAATTAAAGGGTGCAAAGGATGACAAGTGAAAGTCCCAAGGGCAATTGGTTAGCAGAGTATGTGTTGAGAAGGTTGAGGAGGGTTGAGGTCAGGGGTTCGAGCCCTGCTCACCCCTGACTTCCCCTCTTCCCTTTTACTTTTTTTTTAAATTTTCTTTTTACAGACTTAAAGAACTGATAAAAATAAGCAATTTTTGTAACTACTACTTTTTGTGAAAAGCAATTATAAGCTGGTATTCAAGCACTTGAAAAATGACAGTTTAAGAAACTATCTAATGTCTATTTAAGCAAAACTGTTTGGCCATCTTAAGATCAAATAAGCAAAGTAAAAACTGAAACAAACAAAAACAGATAAGGGCCTACACTTAATAAGCAGAAATGAACACAAATAAGCATAAAGAATCAAACATATAAACAAGAAAAATTAAATAAGCTAATATCCCAAATATTGACAGACAAACAACCTAGAGGGCACTTTTTGGGCTTATTTTTAAGCACTTAGAGGCACCTAGGGAATTGGGGCTTAAGCTAGCTTAAAGAGAAGCTTATGTACTATCTAAAAATGCAAAAAGAAAAGATTTTAAAAAAGGAAAATAAGCTCAAAATTGGAGCTCAAAAGTTGACAGATTATGCTAAAATGACTAATGCACTAAAAAAACTTAAACTATAGGGAAAATTAAGGCAAATTAAGCAAAAGGAATTGAAAACAAGCAAGAACAAATATTATCCTACACTAAATAAGCAAATGTAAGTAAAAATAAGCAAGAAAATTCAAACGGTTAAGCAAGTAAATGGAAGATAAGCTATTTTTATACTAAGGAATAGGCACTAAGCTGCTATGCTACTTTTGGGCAAATAAGCAAAGGAAGATGCAACTAATACTAAGGCATAAGTTGTCCTACACCTAATAAACAAGTAACAACAAAATCAAACACTAAACTTAAGCAGATAAGCTAAAATAAGCATGTAAGCTTCTAGTCCCTACAGTGCATACAAACTGTTGAAAGAGCTCACTTTTAGCTTAAAAATAAGTAACCTAGAGGGGGTCTCAATGCTTAAGGATTATAAAGCTTATAAAATGGCTTATTAGCTATCTAGAAAAGCAAAGAAAACTAGGGGTTACTCAACTAATAAGCAAGAAGAAGGGCTTCCAACTTGGGCTTTTGCACCAGGGCAACTTAACTAGGAAAATTTTGCTAAAAACCAGCTTATGAATAAGCTGGTGAATAAGCTCAAAATAGAAAAATAGTTAAAAACAGATTAAGTTAAGCTTTAGGTGAGCTTATGCTAAAAAAAATCATGACCTATAACTCTCATTTACCATCTGATAAATGGTTTTGCAAATTGACATTTTCACTTAGAAACTAACATAACAAAGATTGACATGTGACAAAGTAGAAAAAAGAACACTCACTACTCGTCCAAATACTAAAAAGACATAAGAAAAACAACAATAAGACACTGAATCTCATGGCTTAGTCAAATGCATACTTGATAAAAAATTTTGAACCAAAAATTTAGTAATAGCTTTTGAAAACCACAAAAAAGAAAATTTAACTATAACAACTTTTAAAACAGATTACAATAGCTTCAAATGGCAAGTTTAACATAACTAGCTGACCCTAACCCATTAACCTGTCCCTATTGACCCATTTTGGGCTTAACCCAAACACTCCTTTAAGGACAGAAAACATGAAAATAAGTAAGACAGATTAAAAGAAGCATTACCCAAAATCTAATAAGCATAAACAAGAGAGAAATAAGCACATATTAGCAGAAGTAAACACAGATAAGAGAAATAAGCTATAGAACAGTAAAAATGCAGAAAATAGAAAAATTGGGAAAAATGTAATCTTACATAAGTCCAAGCTTTAGGCAGGAGCTTAAAACACCCCAAGTAACTTCCTATTACTTAACCATTAAGCACTAAAACCATGCTTCCAATAGCTGAAATTCAAATTCCTTTCTGAATGAAACAGTACATGCATAGAAAGCTTTTGAAAAGCTTTTATGATTAAGACGGCTTGTAAAAGCTGATGAGAGCTATATAAATGACTTGTAAGCAGGAATTTTAACAGAATGTAATAAGCTTAAAAGGGTAGAATTTGAGATAACTTGTAAACTTGAATTGCATTAATATTAAAAGTGGTACATAGCTGAAAATTGAAAGACAGTAATGTAAATTGACTTAAGACATTTTTAAAGTAAATTTAAACTAAAAATTACACTAAAAAAAACTCCTTCCATTTCTTCTGTCTTCTTTCTTTTTTTTATAGGCTGAATCTTCAAGCCTTTGTGTTTGTTATGCTTCTTATGTGAGAGCAAAACCAAAGCTCATCTCAGCCATTAATCTTCTTTAAAAATCATCACAGTCGTTGGATTTGCTTTTATCATTGAAAAAGGTGGAGGATTGCCAAGGTGGCTTAGGGTTTAGTAGACAGGGAGGAAAGGTTTGATCTTTTGTGTAAATCGTGTTGCAGGGTAAAAGCAGGGGATAAGACAACCCGTGATTGGTTCTTGGGTTTTGTTGCTTTGGCAGGAAAGAATTAGGGTTCATCTAGTTTGATTTTAGGAGCAAGATAAAACTTATTTAGGGATTGGCAAGTTTACCCCCTGAAAGTTATATGGTGTATTCCAAAATTCGTCCTTGGGGTGTACAAGTTTAGGAAATTAGCAGGAAAGGCCCCTCATAGTTATCTATGTAATGACATAGGTGGTCCTTGTGGTATGCAACTTCAGGGGGTTGGCAGTTTAGCCCCCTCAAGTTGTATTTTCTTCACTTGGTTGACTTTGACTTTGTCGGGGTTGACTTTGACTTCGTTAAATACACAAACGTTGTCGAGTCGATCCGGTAATTTTCGTTTGAGCTCCGTTTTCAATCCTTTTGTACCCTTGGCCTCAATTTTTCGCCCTCTTTCTAAATCCGTGCTCGGTTTTATCTGATTTGTCTTCATTTTTCGTCCTTTAGTGAATATCCGGTACCTGCACAGTACAAACATAAAAACAAGCATATTTATCGCATTTAATGTGCGTTTTTGGTCGTATAGGGTCGTTTTATTAGGTAAAAGGTATGTGTAATTACACACATACCACACGTCTTATAGGTCGCGGCTAAATTGTTGGCACTTCATCTCTTAGTTGATTTCTTGCTTGATCATCTTCTACTTATGGTGAGTTCATAGCCTCGCCTTTATAACTTTAAATGTCTTCTTAAAACCCGCGAGGGAGAAACATGCTACTTTATCAAATTGAACACAAGTTGTTTTCTAGCAATAATCACTCTCTGATACGTCTGATAACACAATGTAGATACTATAATCTATAACACCAAAGAACAATAAAGAAATCTAGAGAGAGAAAGTGGTGGGAGGATGGTTCTAGTGAGAGAAAGTAACAAAGAAAGAAAAATTAGATTAAGTGGTAAGAATGAAACCAACCAACACCCGCCACTTGTTCACCATGATAGTGGAGAGGGTAGTAAATACTCCCTGCTAAGGCTGGCCATGGGCTTAAGACATGGCTTTTCCCATGATACTTTGGCCCCTAGTTAGTTACTACATTACATAAATTAATTCTATGAGCTACGACTAACTATATTGGGAAGTGACCGATACTCTTTGTATTCCTAACAACCCCCAAGTCTTGCCTATACTACACTGCAACGATTAGGTACACTACCTAGGGGATTGTAAAACTTCTTGTGAAGTCTTTATGAGACCCGCACATCAAAAGGAGATACGACGAATGGTTTGTTCAATATTAAAAACATATAAACGATTTTGTAGAAACTTGAAGGGGGGTTAAATGGTTTTACCGTTTTAAAAATTAATACTTAGATTATCTACTTATGTGAAATCAAGAGATATACACAAGTGTATATGAGTGTATATGATAGCGATGCAATAAATAAATAAGTAAATGGCAGAATATAAATATGTAAAGATAGTAAAGATCAAATCGATGAATAATGATTTATAGTGGTTCGGACTACGAAGCTCCACTTACGCTCTAATCTCCACTCCTCAACTACCCAACTTGATAGTTTTTCTTCCTATGTCAACAAGCTCTCTTTGGCTGAAGAAAACCGTAACAACGACGCTTAAACTTTTTCTAGTACACGAAGCTAAATACCGATTGTTACCTTCAAGAATAGAACCATCAAACGTCACTATTAATACCGTATTTTAAGGCCTAAAATACTATCCTATCATACACATATGATATACACAACTCACAACACACAACACAAGAGATACAATATAGATAAATATCACAAATGTGATGACAAAACTAGAATAATAACACTTGAAGCTTCACGTCTTCGTTAGTGTTTTTCACTAAAGAGTGGAATGATTTGATCACCTTGTAATGGATTATGAAACAAGTATAATAATCAAAGAATCTATGAAAATGAAAAAGATAGAAAGAAAAATATTGGAAAGAGTTGTTTAAAATGAAGACATGAGGCTGGTATTTATAGCCAAAATCTGAAATTTAAATCTGGTCCAAACATCTGGACGCACGGATCCACGGATCCACCATTATCTGGATCCGTCATTTGGTTTTGCTGGATCCCTGAGATGCAGCTGGGACAGTTTTTGTCTTTTTGTTATTAACCCCAAATCTTAAAAAAATATTCTTATGGACATAAAAATCAGATTTATTAGATTTTTCTAGAAGGATAATATTTCTTAACATAAATACGAAAGATTTCTGATTTGGCGGAAAGATTATTTTCACTTATGGTTAATCCTATTTTGTCTTGCATGATTAATATAACTAGCTTATAATTAATCATGTGTTTACTTAAAATCATTTGATTAGAAAGGTTTATTCAAATTATTAAGTCTAAGTGCAATAAAAAATATTTTTCTTTAAATATTAACTACGTTTAATAATGTCATATTCATACCTTAAGTGATTTGTCGTCGTCAAGTAAACGTATGACTAAATAACTTGTTTACATAAACTTTTACGCAGTATGACATTATATATGTTATTATCAAAACATAAAAATCATTAAATATAAATATCGTTTTTACGTGAATATTTGTATTAACAATCTCCATCTTTTTGATGATGACAAAATATAAACTCATGCACTAAAAATTACTAAATATGTATTTAGTGGTTGAGTTTACATATCTTCTCCCCCTTTTTGTCGAAGCAAAAAGTGTTATAGAGGCAAGGCTTGCAAGTCGTATTTTGACGAATGCTAAGTAACTTCGTGACGAATGCAAAGTAAAAATAAAGACAAATTTGCAAATGCTCCCCTACGGTGTAATCTCCTTGCCGATGAGTGACCAAGAAATCGAGTATGAAGTGCGGCTAACAAAACAAAGTTATAAGAACAAGAATATATATATATATATATATATATATATATATATATAGCAACAACACATGCATATATATAAGCAATAAACAACCACCAATCATCACAACACAACAACTAATAATGGTAATTCCATTATAAGGGAGAAAACATAAAATTAGGCATTTAGCCAAAACAAACTAAAAAGATTACAACTAAACTTAATATAAACTAGAAAAAGAAAAGATAATAAAAAAATTTGTTAGGATTAAAAGCCTTCTTGAAGTTACTGCTGCTAAGGTTTGTGTTACTGCTGCTAAGCAAAAGTTAGTGTTGTTCATTAACTTTAATGAAAAATATGTTAAGTAGTTAGTGCTGCTAGTATAAAGTTAGTACTGCTAGTTCACAGTTACTACTGTTAGTATAATATATGTACTGCAAGTGAAAGTCAGTACTGCTGTGAAAGAATTGAAGAAATATTCTAGCGTAGGTTTACTACTACTGCTTGTACACAGTTAATGCTGCTGGTGTATAAGTTACTACTGCTGGTGCTAAGTTAATGCTGCTAGTACAAAAGTTACAACTGCTCAAAGATTAAGACTGCTGAAAGAGTTTCTACTGTCAGAAGAGAATGGATAAAGACAGAAGAAAGGATAAAGATTGATTAGAGAGATCAAGATTACTTACGTGATAAGTATTAGTTATTTATAGAATAAGATCATAATAGAGAATATTCCTAAGTTTAGAATATATTTAAGATCAACTAGGACTCCTTGGTGTATAAAAGGAGGTCCTAGGGCATAGAGTTTTGTATCTGTATCAAATCAAAACGAGTCATTCATAAAGTTATCATAGCTTCAAGGTTTTGTAACCCTAAATAGTAGGAGTGTATTTCGTATATTTGTAATAATAATATTGGAGCTTTTTTGTTTTGAGAATTGTGTGTTCATAGAATTGTGTTCATAGAGTTACTGTTTCATTAAGAATTCTTCTTATTGATTAAAGATTAGATTCCGCATAATCTTTAATATATTCAACAAAGTTTCTACTATAGTTGTGTTAGATTTATCTAGCATAACAAAACCTTAACAAGCATAAGGAATTAAAGATCTATTGAAGTGGGATCAACAAGTGGTATCAGAGCTTGTTGAGAAGCTTTGAATAAGAAGAACCTGTTTGAATACACAAGATCTCTTTGCTAGAAGATATGGATTCAGAATCTGCACATATGGTGGCTGCATCCAAGGTTCCAATGCTCAAACCTGGTGAGTTTGAGTTATGGAGGATGAGAATAGAACAGTACATCCAGATGATTGACTATGCTCTATGGGAGGTCATAGAGAATGGAAACACTGCACCAAAAACAATAGTTGTGGAAGGTGTTGAGAAAGTAATACCTCCTACAACTGCTAAAGAAAAGGCTCAAAAGAGGTTAGAAGTGAAGGCCAGAAGCACCTTGATGATGGGAATACCTAATGAACATCAGTTAAAGTTCAACTCCATCAAGGATGCTAAGTTGCTGCTGGAAGCTATTGAAAAGAGGTTTGGTGGGAATGCTGCTACAAAGAAAACTCAAAGAAATCTCTTGAAACAGCAGTATGAAAACTTCACTGCTCCTAGCTCAGAAACCCTTGATCAAACTTTTGATAGGCTTCAGAAGCTTGTGAGTCAGTTGGAGATTTTGGGTGAAACACTTTCACAAGAAGATGTGAACCAGAAGCTGTTGAGAAGTTTATCACCAGAATGGAACACACATGCTGTTGTGTGGAGGAATAAGCCTGGATTAGAGATAATGAGCACGAATGATCTCTACAACAATCTCAAAGTATATGAACCAGAAGTCAAAGGGACATCAAGCTCAAATACAAGCACACAAAACATGGCTTTTGTGTCATCTAACAACTCTGGCAGCACTAATGAAGCAGTTTACACTGTTTCATGGAGTTTCTTGCTGTTAGCACTCAAGTTTAGTGCTGCAAACTCTACTAATGTTGATAACTTAGTGTTGTTGTGATCTGTGGCATTTCTTTTTTTCTAGTCAACCAAACAATCCTCAACTTGCAAATAAGGATCTACAACAAATCTATCCAGATGACTTGGAAGAGATGGATTTGAGATGGCAGATGGCCAGGTTGACTATGAGGGCAAGAAGGTTCTTGAAGAACACTGGAAGGAAGGTGACTATTAATGGTAATGAGACCATAGGGTTTGATAAGTCCAAGGTGGAGTGCTACAACTGCCACAAGAGGGGACACTTTGCTAGGGAGTGTAGAGCTCCAAGAAACCAAAACAACAGGAACAGGGAAAGCTCAAGAAGAAGTGTGCCAATAGAGACAACTACTTCCAGTTCTTTGATATCATGTGATGGTCTTGGTAATTATGACTGGAGTGACCAAGCAGAGGAAGGGCCTACTAACTATGCACTCATGGCCTACTTATCTTCACAAGTTCTAATTTTGAGGTTATCTAATGATTCTACTTGCTCAAAATTTTATCTTCAAACTGTTGAAGTGCTTAAATCTCAATATGAACAACTATTGAAAAGATTTGAGAAATCTGAGTTAATGGTTGTAGCTTATAAGACAGGTTTACAATATGTAGAAGAAAGACTTGAATTTTATAAAAAGAATGAGCCTGTTTATGTAGAAAAGATTAACGGCTTAAAATGAGACATTCAAGTAGGAGAGATAACTATTGGGGAGCTTAGGAAGAAGCTAGAAATAGTTCAAAAGGAAAAAAGATGACATTTAGTATAATGTAGACAAATTTGAAAATGCATCTAAAAGCTTAAACAAGATTATAGAGAGTCAGATTGTAGACAATTTCAAGAAAGGTTTAGGCTATAATGCAGTTCCACCTCCGCTAATAGAAAATTTCATGCCTCTAAAACATGACTTTTCATTTACTGGTTTAGAAGAGTTAACAAGTGAGCCTGTAGTTATTAAGTCTGTAGTTGAGAATAGTGAAGCTAAGGCTAGTGAAGCAAAGTCTAAAACAATTAGGAAGAATAATGGTGCTCTAATTATTGAGGATTGGGTGTCTGATAGTGAGGAAGAAGATGTGCCTCAGGCTAAGATTGAAAAGAAAATAGTTAAGTCTAGTTTTGCTAAGATAGAGTTTGTCAAACCTAAACAGCAAGAAAAGACGAGATAAAACTGTTCATTAAATGGTGCCAAATAATAGCAAAACACTCACATTCCTAGAGGGCAAAAAAGACCAAAGAAAAAAAAACCTAGAATAATATGATGTCTCAAAAACTAGGAAGTAATTTTGAGATGTTTAACAAAGCTTGTTATGTGTGTGGAAGTTTTGATCACTTACAGGTTGATTATAATTATCAAAGGGTGGTAAAACCTATTAGGAACAATGCTAAAACAGGTGACATCATCGGAATTGCCAAATAAGTACCTCACCCCTGCCCAAAAAGACATTGGTTGCCAAGAGCAGTACTAATGAAGTATGGCTTAGTATCTATTAATACTGCTAGACAAAATATTTCTAAAACAGCAGTATCAGTCAATACTGCTCACTCAAAAACAACAGTGAATGCTGCTAGACCAATGTCATATCTTTCTAAAATAAGCACATTCAAGCTATTAAAATGCGCAACTCACTATGAAACATCATTAAAACAGAAAATTTTTAATCAGAGGTTAATTACAGTTAAGGATAAAAAAGTTAATACCTGCACACACAGGTCCAAAGCAGTTAGTTATTATTTGTTTAAGCGGAAATAATGTTAATGTTGTTAAGACCTCAGCTTGTTGGGTTTGGAAACCAAAGACTAAAGTTTTAGACCATGTTTTTAAACACAACAGTGCATTAATCACCCTAAAGAAGTTTAATTATGCTGATGCACAAGGCAGATCCAAGTCAGTAATGGCTTGGGTCCCTAAAAGAAATTGATTTTCTTATCCAATGTGCAGGGCAATCTACAAATGGATTTACAGGAGAAAGGAGTGATGGATAGTGGATGCTCAAGGCACATGACAGGGAACATGTCCTATCTTACAGACTATGAAGAAATAAAATGGAAGATAAGTTGACTTTAGAGGGAACGCAAAGAGAGGGGAAAATCACAAGAAAATGTACCATTAAAACTGGTAATCTAGATTTTAAAAATCTGTATTTTGTGAGAGAGTTAAAGTTTAATCTCTTTAGTGTCTCACAAATGTATGATAAAAAGAATAGTGTTCTTTTTAATGACACTAGAATGTATTGTTTTATCTCTACAACTTAAGTAAATTGATGAAAGTCAAGTTTACTTAGAGTTCCTAGAAAAACAATATTTTATATGTGTTGATTTAAAGAACATAGTGTTCCTAAAAGAGGTTTAACTTAGCCTTTTGCAAAAGCCACATCTGATGAATCTAAACATTGGCAATGAAGGCTATGTCAGTTAAATTTAAAACCATGAATAAATGGTTAAGGGAAATCTTTGTAAGAGGTTACCTTCCAAACTTTGTTGAAAATGATGAAACTAGTGTTGCTTGTCAAAAGGGAAAGCAACACAGAGCCTCTTGTAACTCCAAAACAAAGACCTCAATCAGTCTTCCTTTACATTTATTACATATGGTTTTGTTTGGACCAACATTTGTAAAAAGCCTAATGAAGAAAATGTATTGCCTAGTTGTTACAGATGATTATAGTAGGTTTACATGGGTTTTCTTTCTAGCTACTAAGGATGAGACTAGTGGCATTCTTAAGTCTCTTATAACTTGGATAGAAAATCTAGTAGATCACAAGGTTAAGGTGATTAGATAGTATAATAGGATACTCCCCTGAGTTTCAAGAATAATAAATGAAATCCTTTTATGAAATGAAGGGTATTTTGAGACAATAGAGTATAGCTAGAACTCCTCAACAAAATAGAGTTGCTGAAAGGAGAAATATGACACTAATTAAGGCTGCTAGGACTATACTAACTGATTCTAAGTTACCAACTACCTTTTGGGCAGAAGCAGTTAATACTGCTTGCTATGTACAGAATAGATTGTTAGTAGTTAAGCCTCATAACAAGACCCCATATGAACTTTTTCATGGTAGAACACCAACTTTAAGTTTTATGAGACCATTTGGGTGTACTGTTACCATTCCTAATACCATAGATCACTTAGGAAAATTTAATGGTAAGGCTAATGAAGGTTTCTTTGTTGGATACTCTTTGAATAGTAAAGTTTTTAGAGTATTTAATAGTTAGACAAGGATAGTGGAATAAAACTTGCATATTAGGTTTAGTGAGAGTACAGCTAATGTTGTAGGTAGTGGACCAGATTGGCTATTTGATATTGATGCACTAACAAGAACAATGAATTATAAGCCAATTATAGCAGGTACACAGTCTAATAGTATTGCAGGTACAAAAGCAAGTGATAATGCAGGTCAAGCTAGAAAGGAGACAGAACCTGTCAAAAATTACATTTTGCTACTATTATGGCCTGGTGATCCACCATTTTCCCAAGATCTAAAGAATTCTCAAGATGATGGATCCAAACCTTCAAGTGATGATGAGAAGAAGGTTGATGAAGATCCAAGAAAAGAGAGTGAAAGTATTGATAAAGAGAATGATGATAATGTTAACAACACTAGACAAATGTTAAATGCTGCTAAGCACAAATGACGTTAATGGTTGTTAGTAAAAAACCAAGCATTGAACCATCCAGTTGACAAATATGCTTGCTTTTGGAAGATATAGCATATTTTGATCTCACAAGTAATGGATCAAGAAATGGTGCAGAGGCTGACATGAACAATTTAGATACAATAATCCAAGTCGGTCCTATTCCAACTACAAGAATTCCATAAAGATTCACCTCTTAATCAACTGATTGAAAGATTTGCCAATCATCTACACAAACAAAAAACTATTTCAAAGTAAAATTGGAGGAATAATGGGTTTGTTATTACTACTCGTAAACAAGAACAAACCATAAAGACCTTCAAAATACTTGTTTGCTTGCTTTTTTATATCACAAGAAGAACCCAAAAAAAAAGAATAATTCAATGCATGAAAGATCCAAACTGGATTTGAGGCGTATGCAAGAAGAGCTTCAACAATTCAAGCTACAAGAAGTTAAACTGTGAGTGGATTCAACCAAATATAAAAAAGGGCTATGGGCACTATAAATGGGTTTCAGAGAATAAAAAGATGATGAAAGTGGGAACTGTGAAAAGAAATAAAGGCAAGATTGGTATTGGCACAAGTGTGTAACACTACAAAATGAAGGGCGTAGTATGTGGACCTGGTCTGAGTAAGGGGGTGGAGAGTACTGGTGTCCCCGGTTTAGGTTGCAGGAGACACGAAGTGAGTAGGATGAAGGCGGGGGGAGGGGTGCGTAGGACGAGTGATAAGTCTTACGTAGAGCTTGCGAGATATATAACTGAGAGTATATATATATGTAACAGGATATTGTTTTGCGAAAAGTTGGATGATTATAGCGTTCACAGGTGGTTCATGTATTATAGCGAGCAGAGAGAACAGAGAGGATGGGATTTCTCTTAGTGGATGTAGAGGTGGATCTCTGAGCGATCGCGTCGTGTGAGATATCTGGACATCTGTTGTGTCTCAGAGCGCAGATGCGCTAGGAATGTTGAGTATCATTCAAAGCGACTTCAAGATTGGACACAACACAGAGTGACAACAGCACACTCAGTGTGACCTTGCACAATACGCGCGCGCTCTCCCTCCGCACTCTAGTGCGTACGCGTAAACTCTATCACATCAACATATCTTGTTCTAGACTATGACAGTTTTAAAGAGATAAAATTATGACAAAACCATTATCATCACTCAAATCAGCGTCACAGAAGGTGAATGTTGCTGTGGTATACCACATATTTATTAGGTGACGACGACATCACACATTTGGTTCTAGACCACAAAAAAAGGCACAGCGACACTTGTACATCATTTGCATATTCTGCGATTTGTATTAGAGCACGCCTCACTACATTATACAACATGCTTTTCTAATAGATAAGACAATATATCTATTTCACTTCTCTCTCGGGATTTCAAGTGCACAGATAGAATGATGGCATATTAATTAGGTCAGCGATGCAAGTACTGTTCCGGAGAATTTCTAAGAAATTATGAGTTTTACTCAAGCGTGTCCAATATCTACACAACCATCCATCGGACACACACTCAACAAGCCTCCTTATAGTCTTCAAATTAACAGATGAAGATGCCAAAGAAGTGCGGAGATGTTTATATTATATAGGCTTCGCGCTGATACGGTATCAACTTTGGACTGCTACTCGATTAACATACCTTACACACGACACACATGACATCGATAATGAACTTTGCCAGTGTGCTTGCCGTTTGCGAGAAACGAAGTATACACAAACTACACCAAATGTGGATTATGCAACATCATCACTGCTACATGTGCTTGAGATTGACATCTAAGGTTATTGTATTTCAGGTAAGTCAAGAAATGAGAGTCTATCTCAAGCGCTGTCTGACACTTCTCAGAGCGCAGTCTACAATAGTGATCTACTACTCTTTCTCGATTTGGACACGACATACACATGATACGTGATTATGGATGTGAGCAAGCTAGGATAGGAAGCTCAACAGCAACAATGAGGTTAACTTTTTATTTATCTGTAATTGCGCTAGATATTCAAATATCATTGCGCACTAAGCAAGACACACACCGTTATGACTCAAGACAACTGACAAACTACATATGCAACAACTACTGACGGTCATCCACATTTTTCCCGAGTCTGGTGTTTGCTTCATACGTTCAGTTCATACTGCGAATCAATGTCGACTAGCGGTGTATATGCTAGTAGTGATGTATTACGCGAGAGGGTAAAAAAATCTTTATTGCTAGAACCAAGACTTTATTCAGACACACCTATCATTAGTACTAGATTATCGCGCACTAAGTTATATAACCTTGTTTTATATTTACTACAAAAAATACAATCTGCATTTTTGAGGCACTTGATATCAATTGCTTTTATGAGTATGTTAGAGCTAATGACAACACTACAAAATTGAATTTCAGTTTAGGTGCTATATCATTAATAATAGTAACAAGACTGTTGAATCAGTTTGCTGTCTAATCAACAAAGATTTTCAATTCAGATGCTACAGTCAGAGTTTACATTTGTTCACTAGCGCAGTGTGTGAGTAAATATTGCATGACTTTGCGAGAGAGAGGGAGTTAACTCACTACATAATTTGAGTGTTGTCTCTCTACATCTCTTCATGATTTTGTGTCAACACATTTTTATGAAGTTTGGACATCCACTATTATTATTTCACTGTCCATATAGGTTCAAAAGTAGTTTCTGTCTACATTTAAGAGTATTGAAAATTCTTTAGTACTCTACGACATGAGAGTCTATCAATACTTGACAATAGCATTAAGTCGAGACTTACATAGCGAGGTATGGTCATACTTAATATGCTAGGTATGAGAGTATTTTGTGTTTTTAAGCAAAACAGAAACATGGAGTGCTGATGATTGAGTTTCAGTATTACTCTGAGTCTTGATACATGAGAGAGGAGACTAACCATTATCATGAAACTCAGAAAACGAAAACAACACAGGACAAACGAATCGAGTTAGAGTAGCAGGAATTACATCTCTCAGCGAGACTCATTAAGATTCTGATGATCTAACAACAGTATAAGTGTAGAGGACTAGAACTAGGGGACTACTGAGACTCACTATTAACTTATACTGTGAGAATGCTGCAGATACATTGTGAAATAAAAAAAGACACTAGTGCTATCTATTTAGTTAGAGATCTGGATACAGATTTGACAAGAAGAGTTGAGTGTAAAAATCACATTCCTAAGTAAGAGAGATGTGTGTCTTCATCTATAAGAGAAATATAAAACAGGGGGAGTCTGTTTGTTGTGAGCTGTGTGCAGAGGAGGTGTGTGAAAGGTTGTGACGGGGAGAGGTTATACAATTATCACTCACACAGACTAGGGTGGAGCATAAATGAAAAATAGGTAGTACATATATGTGTTAATTACTGATTTAGGATCATTTATTAGAGTATAACTAAGCAAGATTGGTGACGTTTAAGCGTTGATGTTTTTTAAATTCTCTAACACACACAATCGACTACTTATGGGGATCATTCATTATTTTTAGAGTTTAATATTGGATTTGAAGATACGTTTATAGAGTCTATCCCCTAGCTCGCTGATCGCTCTATAGCTCTGCTAGATCTCTATATGTTTATCATTTTAAGTAATAAGTACATAAGACAGACGTCATTGATGTTTGATAGCATATATTATCGCATTTAATGGTTGAGTTTGTTGTAGTTTAAAGATGAATGTGTTGGGTTTGATATTTGTGGGGTTTTTATTATATAAAATTAATTTATGTTGAGGGTTAATTGTCGAAGTATTTTGAGTATGTAGGGGAATTTATAATGTATGGGCTACTGTCAAGCGAAAACAGTCAGTGGAAGTACAATTCAAGCACAATGGATGGAAAGAAGATACATCATTAATTGAGTTATGATTGTAAGAAGAGATCTTCATTTAGATGATGCAATGAAGGTGTTTGGTGTGTATAACCAATGCTAATGTTCTTTATACAACTTGACACTGATGGGGTTTATGAGAAAATTTCACAAAGCTTTAATTTCTATTAGGGTATTCTTCCACCACAATGGAAATTCTTTATTCATACTATTTTACAATGCCTAAGTGTCTAAACTACTGCATGGAATGGATTTAAGTAGCACTATAGAGCATCTGCAATTATATATTTAGCTACAAACCAGAAGTTCAACTTTTCAAAGTACATATTTGAAAGTATGGTGAAGAACTTAGAGAATGTGTCTGGTAAATTCTTGATGTATCCAAGGTTCATACAAGTCTTTTTGGATAAACAAATTGAAAGGATGCCTACTCATAACATAATTTATTTTGCACCATCTCACACTAAAAAGATATTTGGGAATATAAGAAGGGTTGGAAAAGGATTTTCTGGAAGAGAAACACCATTATTCCAAACAATGGTGGTACAAGATCAAGTAGAAATAGGTGAAGGTTTAGCAAATCCTACTGATCCCCATCATACACCCACAATTATTCAACCATCAACATCTCAACCTCAAAGGAAACAAAAACCTAGGAAGCCAAAGAGAAAGAACACTCAGATACCTCAGTCTAGTGGTCCTACAACCAATGTAGCAGATGAGGCTGTCAATGAGGAGATGGATGACAGTTTGGAAAGGGCTGCCACTACTGCTACTAGCTTAAATGCAGAGCAGGATAGGGGTAACATCAATAAGACCTAATCCAAGGCAACACTTAATGAACCAAGTTCCCCAGGAACTAGTTCAGGTAGTGGTCCCAGGCGCCAAGAAACCATAGGGGATACTATTGCTCAGACTAGGTCTGAGAATATATCTAAACATTCCAATGATCTGCTGCTCGCAAGAGGTAACACACTTCGAAGTGGTAAGGATAGTCTAAAACTTGAGGAATTGATGGCATTATGTACAACCTTACAATCAAGAGTTATTGCTTTGGAGACAACAAAGACCTCACAAACTGAAGAGATTGTTAGTTTAAAGAGGAGAGTCAAGAAGCTAGAGAGGAGGAATAAGTCAAGAACTTATGGACTTAAAAGATTATACATAGTTGGTTTATCAAGAAGGGTAAAATCCTTTAAAGATGAAGTTTTAGGTGAAGAGGATGCATCCAAACAGGGGAGGATAGCTGATATTGATACTAATGAAGACATTTACTTGGTCAATGTTCAGACTGATGAAGATATGTTTGGTGTTAATGACTTAGATGGTGATGAGGTGATTGTTGAAAGTGTAGATGTTGTTAACACTACTAAGGAAACAAGAAGTGTGGTTGAAGAAGTTATTGCTGTTACAATTCTAGTTAGTGTTGCTACAACTACAACTACAACTACAACAACTGCAATAACTGATGTTGAAATGACTTTGGCTCAAGCACTGGCAGAGTTAAAGAGTGCAAAACTCAAGGCTGATAAGGTTATGATACAAGAACCAGAGCAGGGTACAACAATGCCAACACTTACAATAGCTGCTGCTACAACAATTACAACTATTAGCACAAGACCCAGATCTAAAGGGCTTGTTATTCATGAATAGGAGCAAGCACCTACACCAACGGTTTCTTCACAACAACCATCACAGGTTAAGGTTCAAGACAAGGGTAAAGGCAAAATGGTTGAACCAGAACTTGTGATGAAAATGTCTAAGAAAGAACTACTCAGACTTGATGAATAACCTGCCTTCAAGCTACAAGCTGAAGAAGAAAAAGAAGAAAGTGTAGGATCCCTAGATCATTCGATTAACACAAGAACACACAAGATTAAACTTTAAATTGACTTGTATTAAAGAAAAACAAAGAACAATGGTGTGGCAACAAAACACACAAAAATGAAACCCTAAATATCTAAGTTGCTAACCTAAAAAATGAAGAAAAGATGGCTTTATATAGCCTCTCTAGACCTAGTATAGACCGGCCTAGGGCCTAGGCCTTTGGGCTTTGATGGGCTTTTTCATTAATGGCCCGTTTACATAATATTACACGCT
>BQNB010058384.1:6217-23049 GCA_026074375.1 Tanacetum coccineum | reverse complement strand
GTTTTCTTAACGGCGAGTTGGGTAATTTTTATAAATTATTTATTTATTAAATAAATTACTCAACCCGCTGGATGCTTTAATGGCGGGTTGCCATAGCAGCGGGTTGCCATAACAGCGGGTTGTCATATTGCCATACCAGCGGGTTGCCCAACAACAGCGTTTTGCCCAACAACAGCGGGTTGCCAACAACAGCGGGTTGCCAACAACAGCGGGTTGCCAACGGCGGGTTTCCAACAGCGAGTTGCCAACGGCGGGTTGCCACAGAAAACCCGGTGATCAGAAACCTGGTGATCAGAAATCGTGTGGGAGACTTACAGCTCGGGATTGAAAGTTATCAAACAAAGATCAACCTTGAACATCCTAATTGGGATGCAGCCGACTATTACTTCAAAGAAGACTATACGATCGTCCCTAAGCCAAGAGCAGTTGTCTACAGAGACAGAAATGATCAAAGAAAGTTGATGAGGCTGAATGAGCTTCACAAGTTTAGTGATGGGACGTTGACAAGAGTCATGGAAAAGCTGGACCAAATGGTTAAAGACTTTCATCTGTACGAGTACAATAAGGGCATGGAGACTAGGAAGTGGTCAGAGGATGACAAGAGAAGAAGCAAAGACTTCATCACAGCAATCGAGAAAAGACTACAGATCAGAAGGATCTATCGAAGTCTAGAAAGCTTTGTTGGAGGAAGAATAAGAGATATTGACTACAGGCTGATCAACAGAACAACGTGACGACATCGTCATTACAATCAAAAGGTCAATCTTATCTCTTATTGTGAATAATATACCTTGTACATTAGTAGCTAGTTAATCTCTTGATGATTAAGTGTAGGAGTAATTGATATCCCTCAACGATTGAGGGGGAGCAGTTATATGTCTCTTACACGACTTGCGAATTAAGGCCACACTTTTCTCCCAAATTTTATAACATATTTAAATCAATTGATATCCAAAATGTCAAAGGGTTTAAAATTTTTGATAAGGGGAGAAAATGTGATTAAAATATGTGTATAATAAAGAACAGTGATTTTTAGGACTCATATACTCCGCCCAAACGTGCTAAACAATTTCGAATACCGAAGCACATTTTGAGGGGGAGCGTTTCTGAAAAAATGTCAAAAACAATCGAGGTACTAAACGCTTTGATATTTATATCATAAGTACCTTAATTGAATTTTCAATTGGTTTTATGGAAAGGAGAACTGTACCAAAAGACCGACCATGCATCTTACTTAATTGGAGTTATAAGGTTGGTAAGGTTAGGTACTATTCCTAATGATCCAGCCATAACCGGAGGGATCTACCCAGGGACAATCCACTAGTTAGTGTAGAAGTCCTTAGGTATGACATGAAAAAGTTGTAAAAGTGAGAATAAGGGAAAAGTGCCGACTGAGATGGAGCTAGTACTGGAATAAACCCAACAAGGTTCTAGTCATGAAGTCTCGATAAGCACTGAAGGGGTTGAAGAATTAAAAAAAAAGTGTGAAAGATAAAGGGTGGAAAGAAAGAACCCTCCTTACACTTATCAGAAACCGGTCCAATACAAATGCAGCCGAGAATCACTAAGATGATTGCTGACATTGAAGATCGTCATCATGGACCCAGTGATGCAATGCACAACCCTTCCTAGCCACTCAGAATCTCTCAAAAGATTTCTGTTTCATTTCTCACGGAGACTAAACACTTATCTATTGACTTTCTCACTCCTACGCGTCCGAGGTTAGTTGATATTGAACAGTAGCATCAACTCCAGCCTCTAATTACTAGAACCAAATGCACTATTGAGTCTAGAGCCAGAGAACGACAATAAGTCTCGTTAGACACATATCCAATTCTCTGCTTTCACACGACTATAGAAACAAATCTATCCTATAGATTCCACTCATCATCCTGTGATATTGCCATAACATCTGATTGAAACGATGGTTTGTCACAATGAGAGATGGAAATCCACTAGAGCTAATACAAACACAGCTCTTGGTAGGTACTTGTGCGATTCTACGAGAATCAAACTTGTGTCAACTGGAAAGAAACGATGGTGCGATTCTGTGAGAATCAAACTTGTTCCAGTATAAGAATTGATGGTTATTGATCATTTGACAAACAATCAAAGCTCTCGAAGTGTTACAAAAGATTTTCATAATTAACACTTAGACTGATTTTTCAAATCAATTTTCTCTTCATTGCTGACTGTTTCATTACAGGATCATTTAAAGATGGAGATAGATATAGGAGATACCCAGTTTTCCAGTAATGTCCAAGTTAACAAACCGAATGCTCAGACACGACATAATGACACTTGTTTATTAAGTTTGAAAATTCAAAAGGTGTCAAAGCTTCTGCAAACTCAGATATCGTATTCTTATTCACAAGTGCACAAGATGGCAATAAATTACTAGATGACGAGAGATTATGTTTGGGCGATGATCTTAAGAAAGCTCAAGATCACAATCAAAGTCAAGTCTAAGATGAATCAAAAGATCACTATCCCAAATGTACAAGATATTAAATGTCCACGAGCTAAAGACTGAAGTGATTAAGTTTGGTATTTTCAGGGTGACCTCCCTTATGGGGGAATTTGTTAGATATTGAAAAAGACTCGATCCACCCCATGTTTATTTACTGTTTATATAGCTCGTAAGTTTAATAGTAATAGTATGATTTTCGGTTTTAAGTCGGGTACGAATACCCGATATATTGTAAGTACTATATAAGCCTCTTCCAACTTTGGAAGAGGTAAGCTAGTCATTTATTTCTCTTTTCATAGAAACACTATTTCTCTCTCTAGAAAACTCTCTCTAGTGTTTCTCTCTCTAGAAACTAGCCAAATCTAAGAATCGACCCCGTGTTATGATATAGGATATACCACAACATGTTTCATCACTGCAAGGACAGTTATCAACAGCATTGGGATAGATTCAGGCGCTTCAGGCTAGAGGTCAGACTCATGCAGATGATCGCGAGGGCGCTGGTAGTTCTGCCTAGATTTACACTTCTCATGTTGTATTCATAGCTATCATTATGTTAGCCGGCTAAGTATTATGGGTTTATATGCCCAGCTACACGACAGTAGAACTTTATATAAATTTCTTGTATCAGACAATCATGTAATGTTTATCCCAGGTATATATGATGTGTTTGTATTTATGTCATGAATTCTCAATTCTGTTATTGTGTGATCCTGGACATGTTATATAATGCACTGACGATATTGATCTTGATATATAGGTTATTCATGTTATATAATCACTGTGTGATGTGATGTTGTTATATATTGTACCCATGTCATGTTGTGATGTTTATGAAAATTCAAGTATTTTATTGTTGTGATTTAGAACAATATGCCACCAAAAAGAACCTCTGCTGCCCCAATGACTGCTGCTGCTGTTGAGCAACTGGTCACTGACAGGGTTTCTGCGGCACTTGCTAACCATGACACTCTTCGAAACAGCACGAATGGTCATGGCGATGGAAGCCACAATTCTGGCACTGGAACCAGAGGAGCTACGCGCACTCCGCGTGAGTGTACGTACAAAGATTTCCTGAACTGTCATCCACTTAACTTCAAGGGTACTGAAGGGGTAGTTGTGCTATCCCAATGGTTCGAAAGGATAGAATCAGTGTTCCACATAAGCAACTGTGCTCCAGAGAACCAAGTTAAGTTCGCAACTTGCACTTTCATTGGGAATGCCCTTACTTGGTGGAACTCCCACAAGAAGGCGGTTACACAAGAGGTTGCTTATGCCATGGACTGGAAGGCATTGAAGAAGTTGATGACGGTCAAATACTGCCCAAGGGGTGAAATCAAAAAGTTGGAAATCGAACTCTGGAACCTAAAGGTAAAAGGTACTGATATCCCGAGCTACACTCTGCGTTTCCAAGAGCTTGCATTGATGTGTGGACGTATGTTTCCCGAGGAATCTGATGAAGTTGAGAAGTATGTGAGTGGACTTCCTGATATGATCCGGGGAAATGTGATGTCATATCGACCCCAGACAATGGAAGAGGTAATCGAGTTTGCCAATGATCAGATGAACCAAAAACTCATCACTATTTCTGAAAGGCAAGCTGAGCAGAAGAGGAAGATAGAGTTTAATGCTGGAAACAATCAGGGGTACCAACAACAAAACAAGAGACAGAACACTGGGCGAGCTTACACTGCTGGGACTAGTGAGAAGAGGGAGTACACTGGGTCATTGCCCTTGTGTACAAAATGCAACTATCACCACAAAGGACCATGTGCTCCCAGATGTAACAAATGTAAGAGGATCGGCCATTTGGCTCGTGACTGCAGGAGTTCCGGTCCAAACAATAATAATAACAATCGTGGGAACTCCGGAGCAACTCAAAATGCCGTTACTTGCTATGAGTGTGGTGTTCAGGGGCACTTCAAGAGGGACTGCCCTAAGTTGAAGAATGGAAACCGTGGTAATCAACGTGGGAACGACAATGCACCAGCCAAGGTTTATGTGGTGGGCAATGCGGGAACAAACCCGGACTCTAACGTTGTTACAGGTACGTTCCTTCTAAACGACCGTTATGCTTCTATTCTATTTGATACTGGTGCCGATAGGAGTTTTGTATCCATAACATTTAGCTCTTTGATTGATATCACACCCACTACACTAGACCATTATTATGATGTTGAACTAGCCGACGGGAAAATAATAGGGATAAACACTATCATTCGGGGTTGTACGTTAAACTTCTTGAACCATCCATTCAACATCAACTTAATGCCCGTAGAACTTGGTAGCTTCGATGTTATAATCGGCATGGATTGGTTCTCAAAGTACCACGCAGTCATTGATTGTGCCGAGAAGATCGTTCGTATTCCCTGGGGAAATGAAACCTTAATTGTCCATGGTAACGGGAGCAATCAAGGAAACGGGACTCATTTGAACATCATTTCATGCACTAAAACTCATAAATACTTGTTGAAAGGACACCATGTCTTTTTAGCCAATATTACAGCAAAGGAGACTGAAGACAGGTTGGGAGAGAAGCAACTTAAGGACGTACCAATCGTTCGAGATTTTCCTAAGGTATTTGACTCACCGAAACTTACTCCTTAAAACTGATGTATATATAAATAAATTCAAGGATCAGGATCCGCGAAATCAAAGAAACCGGAAGCAGTACAGAGTGTTCCCGGGTCGTTATGTCCCAACGAGGCTAGAAATGGATTATCGAAAACGATTGATGATTGGTGTTTGAAGGTAACAAGGAATGATTGAGAATTAAAACTAAAAGTAAATGCACATAAAATTTAAACAAAGAACTTAAGCTGGAAATTAAATTAAAGCTAGCAAAGGCAAAACACTAAAAACTTTTACACTAAGGCACAAATAAACTCAAATAAGCTTAAGGCAGACAAATAAGCTAAGCTAAATCTAAATAAGCAAATACAAAAAGCAATTAAGCTAAATAAAATAAGATAAGCTCAACAGTACTAACAGCAGTACTACCAGTACTAACTTGAAGTTAGTACTGCTAGTTATATGTTAGTACTGTTAGTCTAAGTTAGTACTGCTAGGCTAACAAAACTCAAAGAAACAAGAAATAAGCAAAAAAGCTAAAACAGATAATTAACTACCCCTAATAAGCATTTAGGCATAAGATTAAGCAACCAGAATAGATTATAATGATAAATAAGTTAGAAAACTAAAACTGATGAACACTTGAAAATACTTTGAAAAGGAGAATAAGCTTAAATCAGCTTACTCCTAAAGACAGTAAAGGAAAATGGTTTAATCTACTCTAAAAAGCTAAAGAAATCTTTAATAAGCAGAAATAATAAGCTGATAAGCTAAAATGAACTACCAGTATTAACAGTTTTAACTGACAGTACTAACTTTTTAAGTTAGTACTGGTAGTGTTGAGTTAGTGCTGTTCCTAAAATGAACTAGCAGTACTAACTTTAAGTTAGTACTGTTAGTTGAAAATAGCCTTTAAAAATCATTTTTCTTTCTATATTTCTCTTGGTTGAGAAGTATTTTGGAAAGAATTCTTACGGGATTATAACTCTTTACGTATATATATTTGATTACAAACCAATTAACTTAAAACCGACAGTTGTATTAAATAAACTAACAGTACTAGCTAAGAACAGCAAATAAGAAATGTAAGAAAAGAGAGAGACTTACAAAAACCCTTGCTCAAAACAGGGTCAATCAAGGGATCTACAAGCTCTAGCTTGTATAAAACAAGCTAGTGAAAGTCCATAAGCCCATCCAGAACTGGCTTATCATCCATAACATAAGCTGTGGTATATTTGAGAGTGATATTTTTGATTTTCTCTTAACTACTTAACTTTATATTTTTACTCAATGAAAACAGCTTATAAACAAGCTGTATTGAGAGCTCTTTGAACACAAAACAATATGATTAAGAAACTTAACACTGGTATTGATTTAAAAACTTCAAACTTGCATTAATCTTGAAAGTGTTACAAAGCTGGAAATAAAAGCTGTAAATAACTAAAAATGAGCTAAGTTGTATTAAAACTTAAAAACTAGATTAAAACTAAGATGCCTCAAAGGCTTACAAAAAGCTCTATTTATAGCCGAAGTCTTGGACTTGCAGCTTGTGCTTCTTTGTAGAGATAAAAACAAGTGTGCTTGTTGTGTGAGGAGAGTCTAAAGCAAATCCCAGCCTTCAAATTTATTTGAGCTTCTTTGGAGACAATCTCAACCATCGAAATGCTTTGGGAATGGAGAGGGATTGCCAACATGGACTTTATACAGCTGGGGGGAAGTAGTAGGGTGGGTGAAATGATTTTGGCTAGGGAGAGAAGTGGTTTTGCAGGGGAGAAGGTATGGGACGAACCACCAATTTGTTTACTGGGGAATTGTTGGGCGGCGGAGGGAAAAAGAAGACTTTTTGGGGGAGAAGGCAGTTTGGTCCCTGATCAGTCTTATAACTTAAATTGTAATCTCTGCCCGGTTGGCAGTTTTGGCCCTTGTCTTTTTATCTTTTGTAATACAACTTTAGGCTTGGCAGTTTTAGCCCCTCAAGTTGTATTTTCTTCAGGTGAATGCCTTTTTGTCTATGACTTGACTTGGTTTTTCCTTCCGTGCTTGGATTTGTTTGTTTTTGGCTTTCTTTTTGTTCCTTTTCTTGAATATCCGTTTCCTGCACAATACAAATGCAAACATACAAATACAATGTATTTTTGGTACGTTTTTGGTCATTTAAGTCTGTTTAGAATGGAAAATGGTATGTGTAATTAAGCACATACCAAAATCCCCCATACTAAAGTATTGGGTTTTTTTTTTTGTCCTCACGCAATGTTTTGAAGTAAACACTCATGAACAAAGAATCTAAAATCCCCTCGACTAATAACTTTGAAAAGTAGCAAAGCGTTTCGTCAGGGGAATAAAAGAATCAATTGCTTAGACAAGTTCCCGTTTTCATACATTATTTATATTGTACACTAAACTATCCCTAATATTTTTGAATTTTTCTTATTCTTTTCTTAACTACCGTTGCTTCCTTTATTTTATCAACATTGGGATCATGATTGAGAAGCGCCCATTAGGATTTTTCGTACGGATGTCCTGACGGATTTATCTCATGTCCCCGATTTTGTCACTTTAGTTCCGAAACCAAGCAATTAAAGCAAGTTCATTTGCCAATTTATGTCCTAATTGTTAGCACTCATACTTATGACTTGCGACCGTTTAATCTCCCAAAATGGAATATATGATGTAAAATGTGTGTAATCATATAACTCAACCTATAGATCAACTTTTTTCAATTAGGCGGTAATTCAAGATGATCAAGACTCAAAGCGAACAAATTATTGGGACCTTTGGAAAACTTGATTTTAGAGAACGATAATAATTTCTATAAAAATACTGTTTTTTGTTTGATCTTTTTTGCAACAGCTTATTCATTAGGTTCATAAGTTCTTAAAGCTAGGGAATTGAGTTGATTAGTTGGTTGAACACCTACATAGGCTCGCTTCCCTGGTAGGATTTTCAATAACCAATCGACCGCGTGTCTATAGTTTGAATAAACCCACCACCGTGCTTAGCGTAGTGGGAAATCACAACAACACCTTCTTCCTGAAATGGCTAAGGATCGGTGTCTTAGTTTGAACCCTCACCTAGACCTTTCTTCCAAGTGAGATATCACAACACACCAAATCCCTAGAAGTAAAGATGTCTTAGTTTGAACCCCCACCTCGCTGTTAGCGGAGTGGGATATCACGACACATCCTTTACTTGCTCCATATACTCACATGTATGCTTCATTGGCATAATTTCAATATTCATGCATTTTTGCATTCATATTTCATTCATGCTTCTTTGGCATTTTAACTTTTAAATTACTAAGAACAGAAAAACTCTCGTTTTAAAGAATCATGTTACAAATTTGAAGCTTTTTCTAAAAACATCGATTGACTTAGTTGAATTGAAATGAGCACGTATGATTAGGCGGATTAAAAGCTAATGGGAGAAAAAGCCACGAGTTACTCATATAAGTTTTGTAGAAAAGGTTCATTGCTTAGCTCATAAAACTTATATTTAACTTTCATCACCTGTTGTTATTCACCGCGTGAAAGCTTAGCTTATATTTAAGGAACTGCTATGGGCTAACACGCTGATCGATGTCATAAAATTATTCTCATTCTAACCCAGTAGGAGAGTCGAACTGTGACAAAAATATTTATTTTATTTTTGAATTTTTTTAATTTTTTTCATTTTTTGTATTTTTTTTTTCAAATTATTTGGTGGTAAACAACGGGATTGTGTGATAACAACGATGCAGGCAAAAAATCATAATTCATGAAGATCACCCCATACTAGAATTAAACATCGTCCTCGATGTTTTGAAAGGGGCACCCACGTAAATCTAAGGCTGTTTATCAAGTGTGCCAAAAGATAAAACGTTAGTCGATTAGATTTGGATACTGGATTCCCAAAATGAAGCTGAGGATGTGAAACTCTTGATAAAAATACAAGCACGAGAGTCTATCAATAATCAGGGCGGGGCACCACCCCAATCATGGAACAATTAAAAACATAACACGAAACACGGGGTAACTGGAAGAGGCGGAGCCTACACAACAAACAAGGAAAACATTATTCTTTTTACACAATTAATACGATATGCATGGGGTGGCCTCCACGAAGCGCTTGTTTATAGGTCGCTATGCTTGACACGTACCTGAATTTATTGGACCTTTGGGAATTGTGTGGTGGATATGGGACTAACAATTGTGGTTCGTCCCTCCAATGTCAATGCTTTAAACGATGACCATTCACTTTGAAATTTGGCCCAGAGTTTTGAGATAACTCGATGTGCCATATGGAAAAAACTTGGGTTAGTGAATGGTCCTTGACAACGGAGTCTTAAGCTTGCCCGAGTAATTCTTTAATCTAGTGTTAAAGAGGAGGGTTCGATCGCCGTCGTTTGAAAACGAAAGTAGCTAGTTTTTGATCTTGGAGGTCATGGATTCTCATTTGTTTTCTCGTTGTAGATCAAAGAGTTCTCATAGGCATGATCATGAAGTTCATTTAGTTTATTGAGTTAAACTTTGCGGTGATCACCGCTGCGTTTTGATATCAAAGTTGGTTTGCGTTAAGGGCCCAGTAAGCTTTGTGCTCGAGCTCGATCGGAAGATGACATGCCTTCCGTACACTTTGCTTGTATTGGAGTACAACCCGAATGGGTGTTTTGTAAGCTGTGCGAAAAGGCCCAAAGTGCTGTCATTCTAGTTTATCGACATAGAAGGCCGATTTTCGCTGACGGTCCGTCCTTTCAAGAATTCGTTTCAAACCACGATTGGATACCTCAACTTGTCCACTTGTTTGTGGATGATACGCGGTGGAGAGACGATGAGTGACTCCGTATTTAAGCATGACCTTTGCAAATTGGTCATTGCAAAAATGGGTTCCGCGATCACTTTATGATTGCACTGGGGGGGGGGGCGAGGGGCACCGAATCTGGCGAAGAGAGATTTAAGAAATTTGCAAACAACTCGGGCGTCATTGGTGGGGAGCGCTTTTGCTTCAACCCATTTTGATAAATAATCAACGGCCACGAGTATATATTTGTTCCCTCTTGAAGACGGGAACGGCCCCATAAAATCAATGCCCCCATATGTCTATAAGATTTTGCAAACTTGGATAGAATTTTGTGGCATCTCATCCCGTTGTGAAATTTTTCCTTGACGCTGGCATGAGTTGCAGTTTTTAACCAACTCATGGGCATCTTTATAGATTGTGGGCCAAAAGAATCGGGATACGTAAGGACTTTTCTTTTCTGTGGTAGTTAGGACCTTGTTGTCCACCGGAGTCTGGTTTGGGGGCGGGGGGGGGGGGGTTCCCCAAAATTTACATTATCCATCGTGGCAAGCATGAGGGATTTGTCATGGGCTTCATTGCCAAAAACACAAACGTTCGAATAACATGATCGCAAAGATTTTAAACAGAAAGGGATATTCCAGAAATAATGGCTTCACGTCTTGAAGAATTTTCTTTTTCGCTGGGTTGACATCCCTTAGATCACGAAATTTCCCGACATGGTAATTTTGCTGGATGTCAGCAAACCATGGGGTACTTGAATACATAGAACAGCATCGAACTAAGAGTTTAAGAGGAAACTATTCATTTATTCTTTTTGGACTGAGCTCATCTTGGTGAGATTCTCTAATAGTGATAGATGATCAGACGTTAGGTTTCCTCAGCTCCTTTTTGTGTAATCTACATCTAATGTCGAACTCTTGAAGGGAGCAGACCCATCGGAGCATCTCGCCTTAGAATATTCTTAGAAAAGAGATACTGAGGGCTGATTGATCCGTTTACACAGTGCATTGGTTCATGAATGGTAAGATCAGGAATTTTTCGAATGCGTCTCCCGGCTATCATTTTTTCTCTGCGTGGTGTGGTAACGTGATTCCGCCATCATTCATTGTTTTGCTTTAATTGCATTGTGTATAGGCATGAAATTGTTTACTCATGACGTGCCCCAAAGGACTGGCACCTAATGCGAAATCGCTTGCATCGCACATAAGTTCAAATGGTTCATTCCAGTCTGGGGCAATTAGGATCGGAGCCTCTGTTAGATTCTTTTTGAGAGTGATAAATGCTTCAATACACTCTTTGGAGAAATAAAACGGAGTCTCTTTTTCGAGCAAATGGGTCATGGGACGGGCTATTTTTGAGAAATTCTGGGCAGAATCTTCTATAAAACCCGGCATGCCCAAGAAAACTACGGACACCTTTTACAGTAGTCGGGTAAGGGAGCTTGGCGATAACGTCAATCTTAGCTCGATCGACCTCAATTCCCGATTTGGAGATTTTATGTCCGAGAACAATACCTTCCTTAACCATGAAATGGCTTTTCTCCCAGTTTAGAGCTAAATTGGTGTCTTCACACCGCTTAAGCATCTTTTCCAAAATGGGTTTGGCAGATGTAGGTGCACAGAAATTCCAATAACTGAAAGTCATCATAACACTTCCATTGTTTTTTCGATCATGTCGTGGAAGATTGCCATCATACATCTCTGGGTAAATGTGCTGGGTGCCATTGCAGAGGGCCAAAGGGCACGCGGGCGGTAGGAAGTAAGGTCAGTATAGGCATGTAAATGTTGTCTTTTCCTGGATCATTTGGGTCGTATGGGGTATTTGAAAATAAACCGAAAGAACCTGAATACATCAAGTAATACAAATAGTATTCGTTTCCCGCAAGCCTCTCGAGCATTGGTCCATGATGGTAGTGGAAAATGGTCTTTTAGGGTTGGCTTCATTCAACTTTCGGTAGTCAATGCATTACCCGCAACCCCGTAAATAATCCGTAAAGGGGGGGGTTGGGATCAATTCATTTTTCTCATTCTCAAACTACGGTAAAAACCACCTTTCGTGGGGTTACCAGTTGTACCGGGCTACCAGGGTACTATCCGTAGATAGGTAAATTAATCTACGCGTTAGATGTTTTTCAACTTCCTTTTTTATGACATCGTGGATTTTTTGGGTTACACTCTCTGATGTTGGACCGCTGGTGTGTAAAGGTCCTCTTCCATTAGAATTTTGCGAGTACTAAATTCAGGGTTATACCATTGATATCGGAGAGTTTCCAAGCGATGGCTCGCTTGGGGGACTTGTAAAACCTTTATGAAGAGCAGGGCTTTCTCACCGACCTCAAATATTTAGCAATGATTGACTGGTAAACTTGTTTGTCACCCTCAAAAATGCATATTCGAGGTGGGGAGGTAAGTCCTTGAGTTCGACTCGGGAGGTTACATAAATTGATGTTTCGATCGGTTTTGGCTTCACAAAATCTTAAGTTCTTTTCTAACCTCAGGAAATAATTTGCATGGTTAGGAAGTGGTGATTAGGGTCTCATATTTAGGATAGCTTCTAAGAAGAAGAATGTCCTTCTCCGGGTTCATCATTCGGGTCATCAATTGCCTGACTTATATGAAGTTCAGAAAGTTCAGCTCGATTTCTTCAAGAATGAAATCATACCCTCGAATGGAGTGAGGGTAGGGAGAAGTGGTGTTCAAACAATTGGTTCAAAGTAAGGAGTGGAATTTCCATTGGCAGAATACTCCGAGAAATCCATAAAATCTCTGGGGGATATTTCTCACAAGCTATATCATAGAGTCGACCTTGTTAACTGATTCCATGGGCATAGTTAGGAGAATTTTTCGTATCACCTACTTTGAAAGTCACGGATTGGTCATCATGTCTTAAGGTCATCTCTTCACCGTGTACATCAATCAAGGCTCTTGCCGTTCTTAAAAATGGTCTTCCTAAAATCAACGGGGACTATAGTGGTCGCGGCATCATAGTCAAACTACCACAGAAATCGGCTGGGAAAGTTGAAGGTTCCAACTTCACAAAAAACATTTTTTCGGATATGACGGGTGGTCGGGAGTGGAAGTCGATCGGTCGGCCACTCGAGTATCATCTTAGTTTTGGTCAGTCCTTGGAGATTAAGCTTTTCAAAAACTGAGAGTGGCATTAGATTGATGCTTGACGAGATCGGCCAAGGGCTATGGCATTATTCCCAACTCTGGTAAATAAAACGGAATCAGGAAAATCTACACCGGGTCTCCTAATTTCTCGGGAACTGTTTTTAGCGATGACTCGCCGATGCAATTTTCATTAACGTTGTTTTGGGTTAATTCCAAGATCTTGTCTTTGTTGTTCAAAAGCTTTCTGAACATCGGTGCAAACTTAGGCATGTGTAGGAGAGCATCCGCGAAGCTCAGCTCGAAGTGGAGATTTCGAAAAATTTCCATGAATTTTAAAGCTAAAAGGTCGTCCTTTTCGCGGATTTTCTCTTTGTTTACCCTAGATGGATATGGTAAAGTCGTTTTGGCTCTAGGCATGACAACTGGTTCATCAACTTGGATTATCGGAGGTTGGACGTCTTTGGTACTTCCGTTAGGAAGCATCGTGTCCTTTGTCACCTCGGTTTCAACTTCCACCACCGGAGGTGGAATTTGAGGTCCATCATATGACAAATCAACCGATTCTGGTGGTGATTGCTTGTCAATTCACCCTTTGGCGTTTAGTTAGCACGGGTTGTTGCTAGGAAGAGAACCCGAACTTGAAGTAGAAGCTTGGTTGGAATTCACGATTTTGGTAAGCAAGTCGGTTATGTTGGACATTTGGTTTTGCATGTTTTGCATAACCGCATCATTAGCCTTGACATAGCTCTCAAAATCAGTTTTTGACACACCCGAAGCTTGATGAGCTGGAGCTTGGTAAGCTGGGTGTTGATTAACCGGGGGTTGATACATTGGGGCTTGTTGTTGAACCTGGGGTCGTTGGATTTGACCCTGGTTATAGCCATTCCTACGGTTTTGGTTTTGGTTCTAGACGATTTTGATTGTTGGCTTGGTTGTTGTGTTGGCATGGGGTGGAAAAGGGTGGTTTCTTTGGAAAAATTTTTTTTTTTAGGTTGCCCATCGGTGGCGGACGGTAACCGGAATTTCCTTGGTTGAAATTTGCTGCGGCTGCTTGCGAGACGTATTCTTGGATGTTATCTCGGTTAATTTGTTGCTATCGGTAGAGGAAATTACGATATGGAGTGGGCCACCACCGCAGGTAACACAACCTTTGCTCACGCTTTTACGGGAGAAGGCGGGGAGCTGGAACTGGAGATGTCTGCTTGTCGAGAAGTAGAGCTCTAACCATATCTTTCAAATTCAGAAAACATAGGGAGACACTCCGGAGTTGGCAAGTCGCTCGTTCTCACTTTAGCACAATTGCTTTTGCTCGGGATTTAGTGACGAACTTTGGACTTGCTCTCGATGATGCTTGAGCAATCAGCGGGCCTTTGGTCAAAAAATTACCACTGTGCGGAAGTTCAATGTGTCTTGATCATTACTACATTTAAGGCATTGTAAAAATGTATCAAGTTGGTGAAGTTCCGAGAACCATGATTGTGACATGCTCGGTGAAGATCTTTGTAAATCGATCCCAAGACTCACTAAACGACTCGTCAAATCTTTGTTTGAAATTGGTAATTTCATTCCGAAGATTTGTCGTTTTAGAAGGTGGGAAAAACTGATTGATAAATTTAGCAACGAGGTCATCCCATGTCTGAATTGATCGAGGGGGTTCTTTCTCAAGCCATATTCGGGCTGCCCCCCTCAGATGAGACGAAATGGAAAAAAGCATCCAACTTAATTGATGTGGTGGGGACATTAGGATATCTCAAAGTTGAGGTTTGATTTTTATTGAAGTAACGGATGTGGGGCATGTGGGTCCTCTTTGTTCATGTCCGAAAAAACTTGCTTGTTTCTGGACAAGAGTTAAGCAACCCATGCTTGATTCAAAATTTTGCTGCCTCAATTTCAGGAACAACAATTGCGTCCTCGTATCCCTCGGTGGGAGCCTGGAGCAATTCTGCCATAGTACGATTATCAGCCATCGTAACTATGGGAAGTTCAACAAGATTCGGAGGAACTTGTTGTTGATGTAGTTGTTGTTGACGTAGACGACGAGCTTGAGAACGAGTGCGCATGCACTAAAATTCGTTTTCGATAATCCATTTCTAGCCTCGTTGGGACATAACGACCCGGGAACACTCTGTACTGCTTCCGGTTTCTTTGATTTCGCGGATCCTGATCCTTGAATTTATTTATATATACATCAGTTTTAAGGAGTAAGTTTCGGCGAGAGGGATAGCGTGAAGCTTATTTCTCCTTTCGGGTCGTAGTTCGTTGGAACAACCCTCCTTATACCCACTTTATAGTTTGTTTATCAAAATGAGGTGAGCCGTACCTCGCAAGAGACACAAAAAAGGCAAGTTTTAAATCTTTTGTTCGGGAACTTATTATGGATATTACTCCAGTTGAGAGTATTATTTTGATGGTGTTCTTTAACCAAATTATTTTTATTTCTATTTATGGACAATGTTTTTATAATTTTATTTTATTTTATTTTTAATATGATAATTATACTAGAAAAATGAAAAAAAATATTTTTTTTTTTTTAAATATTCATAGATTCAAACACAAGTTGTCAATACGTAGCGATATTCTTTTTCAACCTCCCCGGCAGCGGCGCCAAAATTTGACTACGCGCGAACCAACCCTTCTTTTTATGTGTCAATAAGTAAATAGAAATATAAATACACAAAAAGGATCAGAACCCGCGAGATCAAGAAAACCGGAAGCAGTATAGGGTGTCTCCGGGTCGTTATGTCCCAACGAGGCTGAAATGGAAAATCGCAAGACGATTGATGATTTGAGTTTGGATGTCACAAGGAATGATTTGGCACTAAAATTTATAACAATAAGCAAAAACACATAAAAATAGCAAAGAGAATAAACTAGAACAAGAATAATAACTAGGAATGACAAAAACACTTTAAAACTTTGAACTAAGACACAAATAAGCTCAAATAAACTTAAGACAAGTTAAATAAGCTAAACTAACTCTAAATAAGCAAATGCAAAAAGCAATTAAGCTAAATTAAACAAGATAAACATAACAGTACTAACAACAGTACTAACAGTTTTAACTACCAGTACTAACTTTGAGTTAGTACTGCTAGGCTAAAGTTAGTGCTGTTAGCTTAAGTTAATACTGCTAGGCTTATAAAACACAAAGAAGCAAGAAATAAGCAAATAAACTAAAACAGATAATTAACTATCCCTAATAAGCACTTAGTAAAAGGAATAAGCAACTAGAATAAACTAAAATGACAAATAAGCTAAAAAACTAAAACTGATGAACACTTGAAAATACTTTTAAAAAGGAAAATAAGCTTAAATAAGCTTACTCCTAAAGACAGTAAAGGAAAATGGTTTAATATATTCTAAAAAGCTAATCTAATCTTAAATAAGCTGAAATAATAAGCTGATAAGCTAAAATGAACAAACAGTACTAACAGTTTTAACTGACAGTACTAACTTAAGTTAGTACTGCTAGTGTAAGTTAATACTGTTAGTGTAAGTTAGTACTGTTACCTTTAAAATCCAAAAAAATGAACTAGCAGTACTAACTTGGAGTTAGTACTGGTAGCTTTAAGTTAGTACTGCTCCAAAAGTCAACTAGCAGTATTAACTTAGAGTTAGTACTGGTAGCTTTAAGTTAGTACTGCTCCAAAAGTCAACTAGCAGTATTAACTTATAACTAACAGTTTTAACAAGTAAACTAACAGTACTAAGCAAAATAAGCACTAAACATACAGATAAAGCACAAATAAGCAGTTCTACAATCAATAAAAAAAAACAAGAAAAAGAGAAACTTACAACACCCTTGCTCAAAACAGGGTCAAACAATGAATCTACAAGCTCTAGCTTGTATAAAACAAGCTAGTGAGAGTCCATAAGCCCATCCAGAACTGGCTTATCATCCA
>BQNB010058383.1:0-37785 GCA_026074375.1 Tanacetum coccineum | reverse complement strand
AAAACATAACACAACCTTAAGTTGTTAGTTTGGGCTGATTCTGAGGACAAAATATGCAAAAGAGAACATAGCCAAACCCTAACAACTAGAACACAAAAGAAACAATTGACAGAAGATGCGTGTGAGCACTAAAGATAACATGACGGGAGCATCATTGACGGTGCAGCTTAATAATGAAAGTGATTTTCTTCAAGACCTTGAGTTGAGTTTCACTTATTAATTTAATCATCTCCCTAGATTTCTCCAATTTATCATCCTAAAGCCCCTTAATCAATTTGAAAGACTCAACAACAACACTAGACCACTAACAACCCAGACAAAAACCTTTGCATATCCATCATTTGTTTCCCGCCTCTCTTGGGGCAACGAATGTCAACCTTGGCACATTACATACTTTCCCTAATGAACTTAAATCCACTAGCGATAGGTCATATCGGAGACTCAAGCGTTCAAACCTATAAAGCGTGGGGAACGCATAACAACTAAATTAGTTTTTTTTGTTTTAACGCATAAATAGCTTAGACACGTGTTAAACATAAATGCCTAACCATGGAATTCTTTACGATTTGCCTTCATCGGACCTGTCTCAGCTGGCAATCAACTTTCCTCCTTTGTATTTGTGCTTTAATTTGGTATACATGGAGGATAGGGAGTCTATCGAAAGTGACATTCTATGTGGGACAAAGAGGGGGAATGGGGATGTTTTTGATAATGATTATACCAAATATATATAGAAGTAATTTATGGGATGATTATTAGTGTTAGTCTGAGTGATATAATTTACTATGGGGAGGGGTGGGTTCATTGATGGGCGTGATGTAATGGGATTTGAGATTGTTGGTGAGTAGATGATTTTTTAGAGTAGGAGGAGGATGGGGAATGATGAGAATGAGTTTGAGGGATTTGAAATTTGTTGATTAGTGGGAGATTATTGAGTGGTGTGATGGAATGGGAAATTTGAAAAAAAATGGGAATTAGGTGGAGTAGATGTTGAGAGGGGGAGTGATGGTGTGTGTTTTGGGTGTTGTATATAGGGAATGAGAATGGATGAGGGTAAGAAGGGGGTGGAGTGTTTAGTAGGGTTTGAGTTAAGTTATATTGTGATGGAGGAGTTGTTATCAATGGTGGAGTGGTTAGGTTGTTTTAATTGAATTTGGAGGTAGTATGAGAGGTGGGAGGGGGGGTGGGATGAGGAGTGAGATATGTTGGAATTGATGTTTTTAGGATGTTTAATGGGGGATTAGGTAGGGGGGTTTATGGGGGGATGGAGGGTTATGATGGTGATGAGTTATTATTGTGTAAAGGTTGGAATTGATATAGTAGGATGGTAAGATTTGATGAAGAATGTTGGGTAATTTTTTTAATATAAAGGTTTTCCCTTTCCCTTATCGAAAACAACTTCCATTCAGTGTGGCTATTCAACGTACACTGCTCGATTCTTTAATCTAGGTACATACTTTAATAACACTAGTACATCTTGTGAGAATTTAGTGGGACCAAATAGCCGTCATACCAAGGAGTTTCTAGTATACTGAAATGGTTTTAAGTAAAGATCTTCGCACAAGGGTGTAATGTAGTGAAAGATATATATGGGCATCTATTCCATTATTTTGGTAGATAGCGATTGGTGGCGAGTGGTGAAAGCTTGAGTTAAATTAGCGATTTAGTTGTCGTCTGTCATATAGATATAGATCTTAGATGTTTAATTGAGATTACAATTTCTCTGTGATGGATTTTTAGTATAAACAGTTTTCATATATTCTGTGTAATAAACATTAAACATTAATTTTTACACAATTATTCGAATGCACCCAAACATGAACAGATATTAGAACAGAAAGTTACAGAAAAATAAAGTGAGAAGTTGTAGAGGGCGTGTAGCGGAATTATTGACCTCCTAAATCTTGGATGGGGGTACTACGTCTCGATTCTGACCAAATGTAGGTGCCTAAACATTTAAGATGTTTTATTGTGTTGAGGTTTTAGGGGAAGACAATGAAATGAGAAAGAATAAAAAGAATACTTAGAGTTTATGGAGACATGTGATAGGTTGGAATCTGCAAGATAGTTGTGGAAGGAGGAGTAATGAAAATAGGGTGAGCCCATGGCAACTTTAGTGGAACCATCATTTTTATTCATTTCTCAATTTGAGTACGGACTAGTATTTCATAGGGTGAGGGTTTTTATAATTAAGAATTTTGTCAGGTTTGTGCAAATATGTTGAATTTTGAGTTTGTGATAAATAGTAAGTCAAAGTTAACTTAGTAGTATTATAGTCCGACGACAACAGTAGGTAGTGTATCGTAGATGTGGTGATATCTGGTAGAGCGGGAATGTGTTTGGGTTAGAAGATTATTTTGTTTGAGTGAGATAGGTGAGGGAAGGTTAAGTAGGTGTATTTTTTATAGATGAAATTATAAGTGTTTAATAGAATTGAAGATTGATAGTTAGGTAGAGAAACGGGGTTATGTAGTGGTGTGTATTGTGATTTTGAAGTAGATGGAGGGTTATTAGTTGGTGTTATTTAAACAGAAGTAGTTTAAATGTTAAAAGGGTTATTTGGAGTGAGAGAGAGGATGAGGGTTGTTATGGTTGAATAGGAGTTAATTTATGTGAGGGTGGTGGTTTTAATTTTGTATTTTTTTTGAATTGTTAGTATGAGTAGTTAAAGGTTATGGAGATGGTTGATTATAATTAATATAATATAGAGGTTAAGATAAGTTTGATATATTATGTTTAGGTTATGATTATTTATATATCAAGCAATATAAATTCTCTAACCGATTTAAAAAACATTATTTATAACTCACTCGACTCAACCTTTTATGTATATGTTTTTAGAATAGACTATTGGAGAGGGCACACACACAATTTAATATTGGTGATATAGATTACGCGCTGTGTAGGTTTTATAGATGGTAGTTTTTAATATTGTAAAGAGGAATGTAGAAAAGGATTTTACAGAGTATATGTGTGATAGTATGATATAGTGGTTTAATTGTGGTGTATAATAGTATGGTAAGATTTATGTGTAGAGTAAATAGATAGAGAGTTAAGGTTATTTTTAATAGAAGTAGGTAATAAAGCCAGATAATATAGATAATGATTCTCTTCAGGATGTAATGAAAAACAATCACTATTACAAACTCTCTCATATATACACTAATCGACTCCCCCTTTAACACTAGAGTGAGAGATAGAATCAGTAGATAGGTGAGCAGTTACTCCACTTATATGAATAACACACACACACACATAATAAACAGGGATTAGAGAGATGATGAGAGTTATATAATAGACGAGAAACGTTTCTCGTTGTATGATATATAATTTTAACTGATTAATTTAAATATATATATTCAATACCCCTATGACATCTAAACCATTTTAATTCTCGCTTGAGGTTAACCATAATTCTCATCGACTCACACGTTTTAAACGACCGCTTAACCCTGTAACAAAATTAACGTAGAAACCTCAAAATGAACAAAGAATTCAATATCACTTCTCAGAAACCTTTAACGTTGAATTTATCATTCAACACGCCAAACCTCTCTTACGCGTTAACTCACTTTGGAAATCGCAAGTCGAGTTATAGCGTCCAGAGAACTTCTCTTCTTAAGCATCTCACAGACACATAAACACAAATCAATCAATATCACATCTCTAACCGCTTTAACATCACATGTATATCAACACCACCTCGACTCACCCGTTATACGTCACTCATGTATATCGCATCAACTTATTTGTTTAACGTCTCGTGTACATCAATATCACATTTTCTAACCGCTTTAATATCTCATGTACATAAATACTGCCTTGACTCACCCATTAAACGTCTATCATGTATATCACGTCAACTCATCCATTTAACCTCTCATGTATATCACATTGACTAACACGTTTAGCATCTCATGTACATCAATACTACCTTGACTCACCCGTTTAACGTGTCTTGTTAAGTAAAATCTCACCGACTCGCCCATATAACGAACAACTCTGTTTAACATAACTTAAAGTAAAACATCAAAAATGTATAGGTGATGACATCAAATAACGTCTATTTTATAGCATCACTTATCCGATGTTATTAACCCATTTTGTATAGTTATTGCAAAGATTTTTTACTTATTCGTTTATATTTGAAAATTGCAGTAATTATGGAGTAATTGGTGAAACTTAGCAAAAGGCGTGCATTCTGGAGCTTAAATGAAGATATTTTGAAGATTACTGTTTCTGAAGACCAATACACCGTATCCATTAAGGAAGATACAGCGTATCCGTGCCTGCACTCACCAAAGACCACAAAAGGAATGAAGATCAATACGCCGTATCCAGAGGACTCAATACACCGTATTCAAGATATGGAATCAATATAATATTCTGGAAGATATCAAACGTGGTTGCTACTCTAAGAAATCCCGAATACGCCATATCCAATACATGGATACGCCGTATCCAACCGACTTCCAGACCTTATAAATATAAAATTCAAAAACGAGTTTTAAGTGTGCTAAATCATATTCTCGATACCTAAACCACAAAAGTTGATTTTCAGAGGAGAAAAAGAGCAGAAAAGGTCGAGCAACGTATTCAATTCTATAGGAGACATCGTGTAATTCATTATACTTTTGTAATCGTTTAATTTTTGGTATCATTCGTTAACTCGGTTAGTTTACCTTGGCTAAATTATTACTCTTGTATTTATTATGACGTTTAAAGGCTAATACCTTTGGGTATTAGCCATTATTATGAAGATCTGAATGTTTGGTATTTGTTTATATCGATTTCTTGATTTATCGTTGAGTGCTTGTTTATGTTTATCAATTTATACTTGTTTACGCGCTTTTGTATGCGACCTATCATTCAACTGGATCTAGCAAAGTGGACCAAGCGGATCTAGAGTCCGGGATAGCTCTCTATATAGTAATTTATACATCTAGAATAATAGTTACACAAGTATTGTCCTTCTAAGTCTGTGTCTAGGATACGCTTCGGGCTTAACTAGTTAATTGGATATTGCCGATGGTTTATTGATCGTGTTGACTAGCAGGTGACCTAGATAATTCAACAAATAACGTTCTGATTCCATTGGATAGTTGGACAAGTGGACTACTAGTGTATAGATTGCCATTAAGCGGTAAGTGGGTAAAGTCTCTATGAGCTAGGGTTTAACAAGATCACCATTGCTTTAATCCCTAAGATAGATTATAATCAGCAAATAAGGATGCTTTATGCGGATGCTTTAATTGTGACAGAATTAATGTGTCTAGGTCTTAGGATGATGTAACGCCTAAGTCTTAAGAATGATATGCCACCTCGAGAGAAGAAATCATTGCACTTAATAAACAAACCAACGTTCTAATCGGATTAATAATGGTTAATACAGTTTTCTTATATAAGGTTCGACCGCTCTTTTATCTTTTGTCTATTAGCTTGCGTGGGTAACAGTGTCTTGAATTGATTGTAGTCACCAACCAAACCGTGCCAGTCTCTCAGGCTGAAAACCCCCTTTTCCCGTTAGAATTAGGATTTAGACTGACATAGGTTTAACATAGGATTAGAATAGAATTAACATAGATTAGATAACCAAGATATTAATTAAATTGATAGATTTAACCTCGCTCTCAGTGATCGACACCCTACTTACCACGAAACTACTACCGATCGGGTACACTGCCCGTTAAAGTGTTGTTTTTGGTTGAGTCGGCAAAATATAAATTTAAAACTTGAAACAATAAAATATACACCACACAACGACACATCAAGTTTTTGGCGCCGTTGCCGGGGAGTGAAAATTAATCTTGATTTTTATTTTGATATTTTGGTTTTTAACATTAGATTAGATCTAACCCTTAGGATTAGTGTAATTTAGATTAGTGTATATTCTTGTATATTCTGTAACAAATGCAATTCTATCTTGGTACCTACTGTTAATTTAAAACTAAACTAAATTAAACTAAATACGGGTCAGTTTATAGATACGGCGTATCCATTGAATGGAAATATGGCGTATTCAAAAAAATCTGACAATAACTTTTTTAAAGTGCATGAAAAAAATAAAGTCTGATAACGTCCAGACACTCAATACGCCGTATGGTATGGGACGGATACGCCGTATTGGTGTCTGGGAAGCACTTTTGTCTCCCAGGAAGCATTTTTGTTTACAGCGAAGTCTTTAAGTTAGACTTTTCTTCACTTCCCAACTCCACTAACGTCCTGTATTAATTATCATATCAAATTGTAAAATATCCTTGCTTGGTTCGTGTATTAACTATGTTGCTGAACTTACTACCAGGCTTTGTTCTATCATTCACAAACAAACCAAAAGGTGTCATATCGTGACATATACCAAAAATGCTGGAACCTATTTAAGTGTTAGATACATCAAGATATGAATAATAATAACAAATGTATAGATAAAAACAAAAACAGAGATAATAGAGATCCATATGTCAGAATGCAGAGGGCCCCTGCTGAAGCAGTGATGGTCGTCTCCCCCAGCCAGTCACTGTCTGGTCCGTCTCTCGAATGTAGCAGATGAACTCCCTCGAAAAGATCCGTCGAATGCCTGGTATGTCAAACCGCTAGCCTCCATCAGCTGCGTCATACAGTCATCATCCACTTAGAGAATCGCCCCTGATTGGTCACCGATCTCTCCATAAGTCACCGTAAGCTCCTGACATCTTGACGTAATACCTGAACATCCTCCTCCAATCTCCCTAATCTTTGAACCATGGTCCTGGAAGGAGCCGGTGGTGGTGGTGGTTGCTGCTGAGGTGCCTGTATGGGTGTCGGATCATCCTGGCCACCCTCATTAACTACCGGAACATCATCAACCTCAGCAGGGGCACCAGCCACAGCATCGGGCTGCCTCTCTGGTCCTGGAGCCACCCAGACCTAAGTACCATCCATCTCGACTATAGGTGGAAACGAGCCGAGCCGAGCTCGACCTGTCAGAGCTCGAGCTCGCTCTTTAATTTTTTTCAGAAGAAGCTCGAGCTCGAGCTTCGGCTCGTTTTGCGAGCCTTAAGGTTTTAGCTCGACTCGGCATCGTGGTAATGATTTATAAAGCCACGAGCTCGGCTCGAGGCTCGCGTGCCGTTGTGGGATTGCACTTATAAAAAATAAAGCTTGTCTTCTTAAACTTACTTATTCGAGCTCGTTTATCTAAAGCTCGTTTCTTTTTTGAGCTCGTTTACTAGAGCTCGTTTAGGCTCGCGAGCCTAACCGAGCTTTGTATACAAAGCTCGGGCTCGAGCTCGTTTATTAAATGAGCTCCAATTTTGGCTCGAGCTCGGGCTCGAGCCTCGTTTTTAAGGCTTCCGGCTCGCGTTCTATGCTTTTTTTACCCGATTCGATCTCGAGCTTTTCACGAGCAGCTCAGCTCGTTTTCACCCCTAATCTCGACACAAAGCTACAGCCTAACAATCTCTGCCATATCAATCACCAGAAGCTCGGGTGCAATAACACTCAATCCGCCCAAAATCTCTGCAGTCAGGAGCCTAAAATGATCGGCTAACCTTGCAACAAACTGACCTACAGAAATATGCGCCCCGCTCTTCCTCCCAACGGCAAACAACCTCAAATACCTAGCTAACAATATAAAGGAACGTTGATTGAGCCAACGTCCATCCCTCTCAAGTAAAACAAATCTGTCACGGTGACCTTCTTTAGGTAGCCTGGACTCCTCCCATCCCAGCAATGCAACAATGCAATCAATCTCTGCACACCTCGAGAACAAGGATCCCTAATCAAAGTATATGAAGGGGCTGTGCCAAGGAAATCTCTAGCAGATGAGATCTCAATCCAGTAATCTCTCATATCCTCCTTTTCGGGGACCTGTCTGGCGCTCCCGGCCCAGTAAACTCCAAACCCAGGAGTCTGCATCTCCTCCTCGGTATGTAATCGTGTGTGTGTGTGTATATATATATGTGTGTGTATCCGTTCTAGTATCAAGTTTCGCCCTTCGGTTAGGTTTATGTGTTTAGTACAAGCCTATGGTAGCTGTCTAGATTATGTCTGTGCAAATTGAGTGTTTTTAACAAAAATATATAAACCCTATCTGAGTGGCCCGAGTGAATTAAAAATCAAACACTATCCCTATGAGAGATGTTATGTTATTTGTCTATGCCTAAAAAGTTATCTAATATACAAACTCTTATAAAATCAAATTTTCTCCTTGTCAGGATAAATAATTTTATTTTCTCGCTTCGATTGCTTAAGGGCAAGCAATAAGCTAAGTGTGGAGGGAATTGATAACGCCCAAATTATACATGTTTTCTATGGCATTATTTGTATATATTTTATCATTTCTCATGAACTTTTGATATTTAATAGCTTAAAATTGCTTGCAGGTTCACTTGAAGACATCCCGAGATTAGATACATCAAAATCAAATACTTACACATTAAAGAACACATCATTCAAGAAAATATCGACAATCAAGCCCAAAGTGCCAAATGTGCGCCACACTTACCATTTGTGCGCCGCACTTACCTTCAAGTTAAAGATAGTCAAATTAGCATCAACTCAACAAGTACAATGCATAATATTTTGTGTGAGCCTCACTTCCCATCTGATATGAAGAATTTATGAAGACTTTAATGCTACTGCATTTACACCCTAAGTACGCCGCACATATTCTCTTGTGCGCCGCACTTACTCAATAAACATTTAATTCTTATGCATTTAATCACCATATGCGCCGTACAATCTTTTGTGTGCGCCATACTTTCACCTGAATTTCAGCCTATAAATAGAGCCACAAAATCTCTCATTTTCATATCATCACAAAAACAAAAACCATCTCTCCCACTCTTCAATCATCCCATAAAAACCCTTTCTCCAAGCATAAACATCATATATTTTGGAGATTCAAGATCAAAGAGCCAAGAACAAGGAAGAATATCATATTAGTATAAGTAATATAATGAAGTCTGTTATTGAAGCAAGTTATGTTATGAAATCCTTAGCCATAAAAGGTTGAATCTCTCATGACTACTTGGTGATGTTATGATAATGAATAAGAATTTGGTATGATCGTGATCTCTTTAATCTCGAGCTTATGTTGCAATCCTATTATATCTTATTGTGTCCATCTTTGCTTATCAACTTAAATTATATAATCATATCGGTATAGGTCGAGAGACCAGGTATGATCTATGTGGTTTTAAAGATTTGTCTATGATCTTTATCGTTTGTGCTGAGAAATCCACTTTTATAAACTGATAAACAAAATAAGCTTTGATATATTAGTATTTGGATTATTTAAGTGACACATTTGGTCTAGTTAACTAAATATAAGTCTTGAGTTAATTAAGTTAGTTTGTGAGAACGTTTTCTGACGAGAAAATCATTTTTATAAATTAAGGTCCCATCTTCGAGGTCAATATCATTACCAATACTTATAAATTATCTTCAACTATCCGAGTGGTCATCTTTATTATCACTGGTAAAATAAAAGTTACTTTCAAAATTGTTAAAGTCTATTTTCTTTCTGATTATTTAAACACTACTCAAATCTCTGTGGAACGACTTGGTCTTACCTAAAAAGATTACACTACATACGTGGTCTATACTTTTACCAGTGTGTTTCCCTATAATAAAATTGGTATTTTCAGTCATTATAAATTTAAAGATTTTGAAACACATCAAGGGCACTGTTAGCATCGGAGGTGGTGTGACGGGAGCCATCAACCACTCCTCATTCACCTAATAAACCTCCTCCTCATTGAATCCCTCAGAGTCATCATCCTCAAAATCATCATCGCCAAACAGCATTGCAATGTCCTCATCCATATCCACTACTGAAGCGATCACCTGCTCCTCCAACTCGACTATCGGCTCAGCAATCTCATCCACTATTAGGCCAACCATCGGCTTGTTTGCTACAACTCTAAGCTCTCCAAGTAAGGACACGTCTGCCTCAATCAACCCATTATTGTTGTTCGGGTTACCAGCATACCCTGGTAGCGGTCCGGGCGTGACAAAATCATAAGTTGGATGCGGCTCCGGCTCATCTACAAGAAAGTTAAACATGAGATCCGGTGACAAAGGTTCGCTTATGATACTACAAAAGAAAAGAAATACTTATATTACTAACCTTCACACATATTTTTAATCATATGTAAAAATTATACTCATCACATATTAGGATGGTTTCATGATATTAAATGCATAAAGAAATTAATTTTTTTACGAGATACGAATACCGAGTTATATATATATATATATAACCATACATCATAGAACGGATGACGTATATAGATGTTATATAATCATTACTTATTGATGTGTTGTAGATTGTGGTTAAATTTTATTGTTTCAAGTTTTAAATTTATATTTTGCCGACTAAACCTAAAAACAACACTTTAACGGACAGTGTACCCGGTCAAGATGTAGCTTCGTTGGTAAGTAGGGTGTCGATCACTGAGAGCGAGGTTAAATCTATCAATTGAATTAATATCTTGGTTATCTAATCTATGTTAATTATATTATAATCCTATGTTAAACCTATGTCAGTCTAAATCTTAATTCTTATAGGAAAAGGGGGGTTTTTAGCCTGAGAGACTGGCACGGTTTGGTTGGTGACTACAATCAATTCAAGACATTGTTACTCACGCAAGCTAATAGACAAAAGATAAAAGAGTGGTCGAACATTATTTAAGAAAATTGTATTAACCATTATTAATCCGATTAGAACGTTGGTTTGTTTATTAAGTGCAATGATTTCTTCTCTCGAGGTGGCATATCATTCTTAAGACTTAGGCGTTACATCATCCTAAGACCTAGACACATTAATTCTATCACAATTAAAGCATCCGCATAAAGCATCCTTATTTGCTGATTATAATCTATCTTAGGGATTAAAGCAATGGTGATCTTGTTAAACCCTAGCTCATAGAGACTTTACCTACCGTAAAAAATGGCAATCTATTACACTAGTAGTTCCCACTTGTCCAATATCCAATGGAATCAGAACATTATTTGTTGAATTATCTAGGTCACCTGCTAGTCAACACGATCAATAAACCATCGGCAATATCCAATTAACTAGTTAAGCCCGAAGCGTATCCTAGACACAGACTTAGAAGGACAATACTTGTGTAACTATTATTCTAGATGTATAAATTACTATATGGAGAGCTATCCCGGACTCTAGATCCGCTTGGTCCACTTAGCTAGATCCAACTGAATGATAGGTCGCATACAAAAGCGCGTAAACAAGTATAAGATGATAAACATAAACAAGCATACAACGATAAATCAAGACATCAATATAAACAAATACCAAATATTCAAATCTTCATAATAATGGCTAATACCCAAAGATATTAGCCTTCGAACGCCATAATAAATACAAGAGTAATAATTAGGCCAAAGGAAAACTAACCGAGTTAACAAATGCTAGCAAAAGCTGAACGATTACTAAAGTATACGGAATTACACAATGTCTCCTATGGAATTGATTACGTTGCTTGACCTCTTCTACTCTTTTTTTCCTCTAAAAATTGACTTTTGTGGTTTAGGTATCGAGAATATGAATTAGCACACTTAAAACTCGTTTTTGAGTTTTCTTTTTATAAGGTCTGGAAGTCGCTTGAATACGGTGTATCCAATGGGTTGGATATGGCGTATTGGGATTTCTTGGAGTAGGGACCACGTTTGATATCTTCCAAAATATTATATTAATTCCATATCTTGAATACGGCGTATTGAGTCTTCTGGATACGGCGTATTGATCTTTAATATCATGTGGTCTTTGGTGAGTGCAGGCACGGATACGCCGTATCTTCTTGATAGATACGGCGTATTGGTCTTCAGAATAGTAATCTTCAAAATATCTTCATTTAAGCTCCACAATGCGCGCCTTTTGCTAAGTTTCATCAATTACTCCATAATTACCGCAATTCTCAAATATAAACGATTAAGTAACAATTCTTTGCAATAAGTATACAAAATGGGTTAATATCGTGGGATAAATGATGCTATAAAATAGACTTTATTTGATGTCATCAAATATCCCCCCACTTGAATCCTACTTGTCCTCAAGTAGCCTTTAGAAGTTTATAAAAATGTATCCCTAAGGATATTTTCTGTTAAAGCATTTATTCGATCTATTACAAGTACACAACCAAACACCTCACGAAATAGGAAGATGAAAACACCCAAATCACTCAACTAATCTATGTGGTACATGTAACTAATTCACTCAATAGCTCGGTCATGAAAAGTATTCTATCATAAGCTTGGCAAGGATACACATCTCCACCACTAATGTCAAGGAGTAACAAGTTTATAAAGGTAAATATGGGTTTTTTGTATAGAAAGGCGTACGGTTGATTACTCTAACTAATCTTTCATCGATACCAATGTTCCAGGAGGGCGACAAAGACCACACATACACACCTGAATTGCCAGGATAGACACACATGCTTGATCACATCTACGTTCGAGTAAAACCAGCCGCTAATCATTAGGTGAGAGGAAAGTAAATTGTTGTTTATATAAAATCAAGAAATAAATAGATTAGGACTAAGATACAAGTTGCTAGACACTTATTTCCCGACCGTTATCATGACAAAGACACAACTATTTACAACGTCTTGATCATTGATTAAAAACAACAACCTAAGTTGGTGTTTCTATAACGATCAACTTCTCAATCATCCTAAAACTTTACATACTCTACAAGGTAAGTGGCGATATCTTCCACTTTGTACAATACTCTACATCGTTGATTTTCTTTGATGTATCAACGAATAATAGATCCTTCGTATAATTCCTTCGGTAATGATTTTTGCGAAATGATTATCTTCGAACTGTCCTTCTCTTTTTTGAATTTTTCTCATTTTTTTGATTTTTTTTGCTAACTAAACTTCAAATCTCGGTGTAGTTTCACCTTCTTTATGATCATAATAGTTCCGGATAATTCCTTCGGTAATTTCTTTGTTCTTCGGATTCACCAATAATTATGACGGTAGTAAAATCAAATGAGTTTTGACTACTAATATACATTCCCATTTGCAATGTGCAAATTTACTACCGCACCAACGATAGAAAATGACACAAGACTTGGGAAATACAAACTTTACACTTTAAGCAACTAGCAACTGTAAATTAAACTTAATCTAACAGGGTAGGTTAAGGTGTAAGGGTGGAACAAAACAAATAGTTGGTGTAAATTCCTAAAGCACTGGCTCTACGGGTTGTTCTAGTGGATCATCACTCTAAAGATGAGATTGGAAGGGTTTAACGGGAGGTTAACTAACTGGTGTAGTTAGTTAATAAACAACATGTATAGGCGATTTGGTTGTAATCTTAAGATTTACCAATTTAAACAAGTTACTCTAATTAAATCCATAATACTCAATATTGAGGTCTCAAATAGATATACCAAGCCAGGTTCTAAAGTCTACAACATCACCGGCACACTCATATTTTATTGAATTTGGGTAAACATTTAGAAACGGAAATGTTAAATCCTCACAATATCTATCAAGGGTTATTGTGTGCAGGTTATGTAACATGTAATTTCACAAAAGTATGCTTGAAATTTTTTAAAATTTGAGCATAATTTAAGCTTTTTATTGTGAAAAATTAAGACAAGTAAACATTCTAATTCCATCCCCCCACTTGAATTATACAACGTCCTCGTTGTATATATAAAACATTAAATACGGGAATTTAAAAAGAATTAAAATGAGAAACTCCCCTGATATTTGCTCGGTAGATTCTCCAAGTTGCGTTTATGAGCAAGATTTTGTGTTGAACAGTCGTTTTGAGGTTTCAAGACTCCAACACTTTAAGATATTCCAGATTCGTAAATTCTCCACCAATATTCGTTGATATTTCCTTCACGAGGTCCTGTGTAAAATATAGGAAAAACAGTGCATTCCTATCTTGGTTACCTACGGTTATTTAATTAACCTAAAACAAACTAAATACGGGTAGTCTGTGGATAACGGCTTATCAGTATTGGATACGGCATATTCGCAGAAATGACAATACTTGATTTTTAAGTGATTGAAAAGTAAAGATGTAAACGTCAGACATTAAATATCGCCGTATTGGTGTGGGCTGATAGCGTTTTAATGTCTGGGAAGACCGTGATAACAAAATTAAATTACATTTTGGTGGGTCTATGGAAGTATTTTGTTTACAGCGAAGTCTTCTAAGTTTGTTTTTCATCAGCGTTTCATTTTATGAGCTCTAGTCACGTCATCCTTCGTCACAATAGAAAAGATCTCCTGGACGCACGGCATGCTCATTGGCTTGTCTTGCCAAATCGTCGTATTCATCTTCTTTAATAGCCACATACTCCTCGTCTTACCCAAATGAATACTTGATCATCTCGAATCTTCGGATATAGCACACCGTTGGTTCATAAACTTCACATATTTCGTTTCTTCCATCATCAATATGATTTGTTTCATAGGTATCATCATAGTTTGTATATATGTCCCATTGTTTTATGCAGCATGACTTATCATCATCTTCATCCATAAGTCCTTTTATGATAGCTTTGTTTCTTAAAGCCTCATCCTTAAGTTCACTATCTTCCAAAGCTTCATACCACTCGAGGTGTTGGTAATGTAGTTGGTTTTTAATAAAGTAAGTTCTTGGTAAGTTTCCACCATTACAGTAACCATCATTTTTCCAGCTACACGTTGGCCATTCCGAACACCCAGTTTTATAATTAAAAGGCTTGCAAGTATGTATGACTGGTTTTGGTTCCATCCCAACTCCAGTGTTAGTCCATGGTTTCTCATCAACCCATGGTACATCCTTATTCCATTCGTAGATCCAGTTGTCTTTGTAATCATCATAGGTCTTGAATCCTATAATATCCTTTGTAAGTAAGTCCAGATCTACCTTGAGAAGATAATTAAATTCGTTGAATGGTGAACAAATAGGTGTTTCATAGTCAAATATATTAGTATCGATTCTAAACACTTTAGCGATTTCTTCTTCATTATCAGAGGATTCCTCATCAGTGAGCTCTACTTCATCATCTCCTCTGATCTAGTAAATCCATAATGCTTTCATATTATATTAATCCATCGCTTTATAGTTGAAAAGTTTTAATCCCGACCATTCAATAAATGCAACATCAGACGGATCATACCCTATGTCATCATCAGTTTCATCATCTGAATCATCATTCATTATTGAGTTACATAGGATGTTAGCAACCTTAACTTCATGTGTGAATAAATCATTATCCTTTGCTTTATTGGACAGACTTCAAATTTGGAAACTTTCAAGTGGTGTCTGTAAAGTGAGCGAAACATCTTGCCTTATCGTTCTTAATTTTCTTGAATCTTCTTTGATAACCTTAGTCATTCTTACTGAAAAATATCCAAAAAAATTATCAATAGAACTAGCTGAGAAAGGTATTGAAAAAACAATTTGCTACAAGTTCGAGAATGGAAAAGAATTTTATTAGATGATCGATATGTTGTATCCAATGGAAGTGGATATGCGGTATTAATCTATTGAGATGAATACGCTGTATTGATCAGAATACTGGATACGCCGTATCCAAAGGACGTGGATACGTCGTATTCAGCTGTCGACCAGAACAGTGTATTCAAGAAAACAATTAAATATGCAAACAATTAATCACACAAATATACAAGCAAACTAAACTAACAAATATAAATATTACATATATACAAGAATATACATATCTAAAATTACACTAATTCTAAGTGTTAGATCTAATCTAATGTTAAAAACCAAAATATCAAAATAAAAATCAAGATAAATTTTCACTTCCCGGAAACGGGACAAAAAAACTTGATGTGTTATAGTGTGTGGTTATATTTTATTGTCTCAAGTTTTAAATTTTTATTTTGGATAAACCTAAAAAACACACTTTGATCGGGAGTGTACACGGTCAGATGTCGTGTTGGTATAGTAGGGTGTGCTCACATGAAGCGAGGTTAAATCTATTAATTTAATTAATATCTTGGCTATCTAATCTATGTTAATTCTATTCTAATCCTATGTTAAACCTATGCCAGTCTAAATCTTAATTCTAATGGAAAAGGGGGGGGGGGTTCAGCCAGAGAGACTGGCACGGTTTGGTTGGTGACTATAATCAATTCAAGACACTGTTACCCACGCAAGCTAATAGAGAAAAGATAAAAACAGCGGTCGAACCTTATATAAGAAAACTGTAGTAACTATTATTAATCCGATTAGAACGTTGGTTTGGTTATTAAGTGCGTTACATCATCCTAAGACTTAGGCGTTACATCCTCCTAAGACCTAGACACATTAATTCTGTCACAATTAAAGCATCCGCATAAAGCATCTTTTTTTTTTTTTCTTTATTTCTTTTTTTATTCCTTTTTTTTTTTTTTCTTTTTTATTTTCTGATTAATCTATCTTAGGGATTAAAAGACAATGGGTGATTCTTGTTAACCTAGCTATAAGAAGGCTTTTATCCATTTAGTTAATGGAATCAATAACTAGTAGTCCACGTGTCTAACTATCCAATGGAATCAGAAGTTATTGTGAATTATCTAGGTCATGCTAGTAACACGATCAATAAACCATTGACAATATACAATTTGCTAGTAAGACCTAGGTATACTAGACACAGACTTAGAAGGACAATACTTGTGTAACTATTATTCTAGATGTATAAATTACTATATGGAGAGCTATCACAGACTCTAGATTCGCTTGGTCCACTTAGTTAGATCCAGTTGAATGATAGGTCGCATACTAAAGCGCGTAAACAAGTATAAATTGATAAACATAAACAAGCATAGACGATAAATCAAGAATCTCAATATAAAAAATACCAAACATTTCAGATCTTCACAACATTTTAATGGTAACTCCGAAGGGTATTAGCCTGTTTCAGAAAAGTCATAATAATTTTCAAAGAGTAATAGTTTAGCTAAGTAAATAAACCGAGTAATGAATGATATAAAAAAACTATTGATTCTAGGGTATATGAATTCACGAGATGTTCCAATGGTAATTGAATACGTTGCTAGACTCTTTGCTCTTTTTCTCCTCGAAAATCGAGACTTTTGTAGGTTTGTATTAAGGAATATGATTTAGCACACTTAAAACTCGTTTTTGAGTTTTCTAATAATTAAGGTCTGGAAGTCGGTTGAATACGGCGTATCCAATGGGTTGGATACGGCGTATTGGGATTTCTTGGAGTTAGGGGCACATTTGATATCTTCCAGAAGATTATATTAATTTCTATATCTTGAATACGGTGTATTGAGTATTCTGGATCGGGTATTGATCTTTAATCTCTTTTGGTCTTTGGGTGGAGTGCAGGCACAGAATACGCCGTATTTCTTGATGATACGGGGTATTGGTCTTAGACCTAATAATCATCATAATATATCTTCATTTAAGCTCAAATGCGCTGCCTTGTGCTTAGTTTCGCCAAGTACTTCTAATTATTGAATCTAAAAATATAAACGATTAAGTAACAATAATTTGCACTAACTTATCTAAAATAGTTTATATGGTGGGATAAATAATGCTATAAAATAAACGTTATTTGATGTCCTCACATATACCAAGTGTATCCCACTTGTTACGCACACAATATGCAATCAAATATACCACATAAGGTACATAAGGGATCGGGAACGATGCACGTGCAGATATCGGACAACTGTGAAAGACTCGTGAAAAATTTCAAAAACAGTTGTAGTCCAAGTTTTGTAAAATGACTTAGTTCACTGCAACTCGTGCTCTGGTACCACTCTGTAACACCCTTAAAATACGATACGCAGCGGAATACAACATTTGGGGTGCTACTTCATAATACGTGCTCACGAGTCCCAGTAAACGGGATCAACGATAGTTTATAATACACAATTTATTTTAGTTATAAGAGAAAGCAATCAAGTTACATAGTTCCCTATACCACATAGAATTTATTTCTAAATAGTACAAAAACCGGTTGATTTCTAAAATATTGGTTTAAATTATGACTCCTTCTTCACCGAGACACCGTCTTGATATTTCGCGTTCCGTTGGTCCCGCAATTCAACATCAACTAACCTGGGTAATGCTTAATAACGGATCAACAAATTGTGCGCTATCGAACTATCAACTAGTAAAATATCGAGTTATGATATATTAGGCTAATAATTGACCTAATATAGGCCTAATCCAGTCACGCTTTTGACAAGTGTCAAACACTCATTCTCTCTTCTCATATTCACCAATCAAATTTTTCATTACTCCAATCATAATTGTAGGTCTATTTTTAGACACACTACTTAGGCCTACAAATCATTTTTCTAAATATACATACACATGTGATGAGAAATCCACTTGCACGTCCTAGATCCTAAACTTCACGTAATTGAGTTACGATCATTCTTTCATTTATTTTATGTGTCACTTAATCAAAAACTTACTATTTTTGGAAACTTTCTCACTATTGGAAAGTTTTATTTTGGAAGTTCTATTTTGGCATAAGTTAATTTGTAGTAGGTTCGTTTGAATTTATAATATTTATAATAATATTTAGGTATCTCGTCGAACTTTCGACATTCAATTTGATTATCGTTTACTCGTATCAGTATTATATTCGAAAATTTCAAAAGTTTTTATTTTTAGAATCTTCTTCGCTCATATCAATTGTTAAGTCTAAAATATTATACTTGTACTAATAGTAGCGTTTATTATTTTATAATATCCGACAAGTTTAGTATCAACTCGTTGACTCTCAAAAGTCAACGTTAGACTTTATTTGACTTTGACCTTATATATATAATTAGATCTGACCCGCTCAAAATGACCCGTTATATCACATTTTCACGACTCAGACTTAAAAGAGATCTTATGCATAACGACATTCCTGACAACTTTTATTTTTAGCCGAGACCCGAAACTCGACAGAAAATGACCAAAATTCCCCTGCAAGTTTCTGCAGGAACTTGTGGCATTTTAATAAAAGTGCAGATTTTGACCTTGAGTTTGACCTGTTATTACTCGATTTTAAAACTAGCAAGCCTCGAAAGAAAGTAAAACATCATTTTGAGCAACTTTCGTGTTTCGCCGGAACGCCAAAACGAACTCGAAAGTGCACAAAACGAGCATTTAAATTTATGTCAGCAATTAATATATTTTCCAAAATGCTGAGTTTTACACACTTAAAAAGTATATCTCGTTTTAGCTCTAGTTTCTTCGGTATTAGGAGTTAGAAGCTCCATTTTATGTCAAAACAACCGTCTAAGAAAGCTTTATCATATTTTTCAATAAAAAAATCAGATTTCACAAAATCTCGATCCTCGTTTTTCGCGCCAAAGTTTCTGCCTAAAACTTATCCATTACTAAGTGTGCCAAAATCCATTTTTGACTCAAAAACTCACTCATGTCACATCTAAAATGGCTTATAACTCACATTTAACTCGCTCAATCAACTTATAACAACAACTAACTAGACGACAAAAGATCTTATAGATTTCATCACATGCAACGAATTTAATCAAATCAAATGTGTGAAACAAATGAAACAAAATATAAAGAAGATGCTCACAAGGCTATTGTAGCTAGATCAGACTTGATTGATGAACACACTTGTTCCTTGTTCCTTTTGGCCACAACTTCGGGTACAAAACCAACCGAAAACCAAACCAAAAATCAACCTAACTAAATTAGTCAATAACCAAATCTACCCAACTAGTCTTGATTAATATTTTTACAATCAAACACATTTGTTGTGTCTTCCCTTTGGTTTGAACCCCCGACCGAACCCAATACCTTCTTCAAATATTTTTATAAACCCAAATACTTCCACCAATCCTCCTATATATATTTCCTCGCTTATCTAACTATCTTTAATCAAATCAAAAACCCACTAGCTTTAACAAAACCTAAACATGCATAAACCTTAATGCATGTTCATTTTTCTTGCATTGATGATCTTAAATATACATTCTAAACAATATTTGGTTGCTAGAAAAATTAAAACACCAAGGGTGTTTGGTTGCTTAGCTCGTTCAAACTCAAAAGAAAGAAGGGAACAAGAAAACCAATTAACATATAAATTACCTTCATATTTAGCTTATAGTACAGATCATCTTAATGCATGTTCATTTTTCTTGTATGTGTGTGTATATAGGTGGCCGGACAAGAACAAGCCAAGGGAAGGAGAGAAATAAGATTTTTGATCTAGGAGTTTACTTGTGTGAAGTGAAGAGTTTAAACAAAATAGGGAGTATCAAGTAATGATTATAACTTTGGAAAAATAAAAGTTTGTGTGTGGGAGGAGTATATAGCCGGCTATGTATGAGCTAGGCATGCATGTTTATATTTTTTTTGGATTTTATTACTTGCATTTTCTTTAAGTAGTCATTTAATTATAATGTAAACATGACACTATTTAAGTAAAAACGTAAATGTTAAACGCAAGTTTGGCCAAGGTCAAGGAACAAAGACGACAAGGTTAGCAAAAATAATAATTTACGGCCATAAAAATAATAACGAGGCGCGCCGTAAATTTTTACGATGCTCAAAATGATTAACGAACGCGCGGTCAAACAGTGATTCGCAAAATGTCAAAAAAAAAATCTAGTTTTCGTTCGAAAGAAAATACAAAAATAATTATTTACGACAAATAAAATTTTAGATGTCTACGTTCGTTCTCATGAATTTATAAAATAATAATTATGACGTCGAATTCGTGATCATCATACACGTTGTAAAACTCAGGTTGTTACGACGTGAAAGTTAATAATCATAACAAAATGTGTACTTAAATGCTGATCTATGTGATATAATTCTTTAGTAGCACCTTTCTAAGATCAAAGCACTTCTTTGCTTTGCTAATGAATGCATGTATGTATGAACCACATCCAATTTATATCCTCAATCCAGCAAATGAGATACTTGCTGATAAGCACATGCTGCTGCTAGTTCTTCTCTCGACACTTGCCATGGTTTCGCTGATGGGTGAGTCTTAATATCGTAACACATCACTTAAATCATAAGTCTCGAGTTAGACGAGTTAGGTAACAGGTCCAATGAGTTCAATACAGGCCAGAACGGTTAAGTTCGGTTGACCTAAATACCATTTGTCCAAAGTCATAAAATTATTAAAAAATTATGTGTTTAAAACTACTTTTTTCTTTTGATACGAGCCTGTTGGCTTTGCAACTTTCTTGATGATGGCTTGTATCTTGGTTTTGTTTCGTTCAGTGTCTACTATAACTACCAACGATTGGTCTTTCAGCGCGATGTTTAATCAAAAGGAATCGGACGGAAAGAATGAAAGATCATTATATTAGGAAAGGCTTCTGCATAGATACAACTCATCAGGTACTTCCCATAGCAAAGACTCACAACTTCTTTCATTAAAGTTACTTTTGCTTTTTCTAAAATTTTGAGCTTATCATAACAACACTATATTTGGAACGCAATTTTGAAAACTCATATCTTGATATATGATCTAACTTTACTTGTGTGCGTATGTCAATTGGTATAATATGTGTATATAATAAGACTCAAATCAATATAGCTGTTAATTTTGTAATATAGATTTTAACAAGTTAAATTAAACGTAAAGTAGATATCATGTTAGAAAGGAATTTGAAAGATGTAACTGTGATTGTGTTCGGATATGAATTTTGAAAAATGTAATTTTGTGGTGTGAGTTTTTAGATCATTAGTATGGCCAGGTGCTCAATAGAAAATTTGGCCGTTACCTATAAAATCGTGAAAAAGAAGCTTGGTTCCAAAGTGATTAAAGTAGAGTTGCATAACATAGGCAACAAATATTAGATGTTGGTTAGAGGTGCCAATGCAAAATATTTATTTTTGTAGTTGGCAATGTGTTAGAAAGTTTCTTTAAGTTGAATGTTGTTGATTGATTGTTTAGGATGTTGAATATTACTGATTGATTATTTTTTATATTGAATGTTGCTAATTGATTGTTTATGATGGGATTCTGATGATAACTACTTTTACTGCATAAGGAATTCTGGTGTTGTTAATAAGGTCTTTACAAACAATGTTGCTGACAAGGTTACTCATAAGCATGTTGCTGATGTGGTTACCAAAAAGAGTGTTGTTGATATTGGTCTATGATTTCATTGGTATGGTTGCCGCATAAAGACTTGATGGTGTTGCTTATACTATTATCTTTCTGGTGTCGTGTTTCTGGTCTTGTCTTTCTGGTGTCGTGTTTCTGATGTTGTGATTATGATGTTGTGTTTCTGGTGTGGGTTTTCTGATGTTAGGTGTCGGGTTTCTGGTGTTGATTTATGATATCGTGTTTATGATGTCGGGTTTCTGGTTTTGGGTTTCTAATGGGGGTTTATTGTGTCGGTTTCTCATGGAGTGTTTCTAATGGAATGTTTCTGATGTGGAGGATTTATGTCGAGGTTTATTCTACTGTACTATATTAAAAAGGTATTTTGTTGGTATATCCTCTGATTTGAATTTTTTTCTGGTTGAAGTCTGAGTTTAAGATTTTTTCCTTCATGTATACAGATCCTCAAGATTATGCTAAAGAGGAGAGACGAATTGTATAGAAATCAATAAAGAGTAGGAGAAAGAAATTAAAGAGGTATATGGAATATTTCAGTATCGAATGGAATGTGGCTTGCACTAGAATAAAAATTAAGATGATCTATACTATAAGCTAAATATAAAGGTAATTTATATGTTGATTGCTAAATTTGCAGCATGCTGATTGAAGTTAAGGCTGTTGGTTAAAGGTTGTTGTATGAAGGTAACGACGATAATGGAGTCATTATTAGTGTTATTTTTGTAGCTAAATTCATATGTATTTTCTTCCTTAGTTGTCATTTTATGTTGCTAATTGCATCTTACAGGTACCGATGAAGATATGAAGGGTTTTTTTATGGAGGATGGTTAATGAAGGGTTGGCAATTGAGGGTGATGATGTTGATGGATGGTTGCTTATGGAATGGTTGCTTATGGAATGGTTGCTAATGCTGATCTATGGTTTTGGATGGAGAAATAGAGTGTTTGATGTGCTGTCATGTAGGGTCAATTATTTGATTATCAAGTTTTACATTTATATTTAGTAGACAAACCTAAAACAACACTTTAACGAGCATTGTACCCGGTCAAGATGGAGTTCGCGGTAAGTAGGGTGTCGAACACTAAGAGTGGAATATTAATACTATATTTTATCAGTATTTTAATTAGTCTATTTACTGGTTAAACCTATGTTATGTACATTGTCTAATGAAATGGGGGGTTCAGCCTGAGAGACTGGCACAGGTTTGATGCTGACAAATATTAATTCAATACACAATAAACACAAAAGATGAAGATTAAAAGATAGAAAAACGGTACAAGCCAAATAATAGAAAACTGTATTAGCCATACTAAATCCGGTTCAAGGCTGGTTTGTTTGTTTTAGTGCAATGATTTACTTATCTCAAAGCGGTAGATCATTCTTAAGACTCAGGCGGGACATCATCCTAAGACCCAGACACAATTAATCCTGTCATAATTAATGCATCCGCATCAAGCATCCTTTAGTTAAATTATAATCTATCTTAGAGAATTAAAGCAGTGGTGATCCTGTAAAAACCCTAGCCCAACGGGACTTTACCCACTTATTGTTTGACGGTGTTTTATATACTGGTAGTCCACTATTCCAATCTTTATCAGTTAATTAAGAGCATGATTGCTGAAACATAAATGGGTCACCTACCGGTCTAACTAAGCTCATAATCAAAAGACAAAGACAGAACGTTATTTGTGATCCTATTGGTCCAGTAATATAAGACATGATATGGAGAGCTATCCCGGTATCTAGATTACTTGGTCCGTAACACTAGACCCAGTTAAATGATAGGTCGCATATTCAAACACATAAACAAGTATGAGGTGATAAACATAATTAAACAATCAACGATAAATTAAGAAATTGATTTTAAAACAAACCAAACATTGAACTTTCATTAAGATGGCTAATACCCGAGGGTATTAGCCCACAACCATTGTAATTATACAAGCGTAATCAAACAATGAAAATCGAACGATTAAGAGAGTAAAAATTACACGATGTCTTCTATGGATTCGTGATCAATGCTTGACCTTTGTGGCTGATCGTCTCTTCTAAAATTCGTCTTTGGTGAGTATGGTATAACGAATATGATATTGCACATTGAAAACTCATTTTTTAGTCTTCTATTTATAGTTGCTGAAAAATACTCGATACGTCGTATCCAGATAGGTCGATACGGCGTATTGGGCTGGATTCCTTGGAGCGCGCACTACGTTCGTAATAAATCTTTAATATCATTCCCAATTTACTTGATTTACTATATCTTCGAATAGTTATCTTCATGGATACGGCGTATACAGATATCATGGATACGCCGTATTAGGAATTAGTCAAACGCGTTTTCTTGTGAAGTCTTGGTGCTGATATGTTGTATCTTCTTAGTTAGATACGACGTATTGGTGAATTTTCATAATTCTTCAAATGTCTTCGTTTTAGCTCTAAATTGTGCGCCTTTTAGCTTTTCTTCACAAAACACTCTTGAATTACTGCCCTTATCAACTTTAAAACAATTAAGTATCAAATAATGCAATAATTATATAAAAGTGGGTAAAATAGATGTGATAAATGATATAATAAAGTGACATTATTTGATGTCATCAAATATCCCTCCACTTGAATCCTACTTGTCCTCAAGTAGACCTTAGAAAAAGTTTTAGTTTATGAAAATGTGTCCCTACCGAAGTTAAGGATTTTCTGTTTAAGCATCGTTTTGTCCTAATCACCTGTACATAACCAAGCTCCTCATGAAATATGGAAATGAAAATACTCAGATCACTCAACTAATCTAGGGTGCAACATTTAAGTAGTACGCTCAATTGCGCGGACGTGATTAGTTTCGTATCATAAGCTTGGCAAGGATACACATCTTCACCGCTAAAGCTAAGGAAGAACAAGTCAAAAGATAAATTGGGTATTTATTAGTAGGCTAGGGTTTAATCATTCTTTTTAGGAGGAAGAATAATATAGGGTATGGAGCTTTTGACTTTCACCAGAGGTCATTGTCAAACAAGGAAGCTGAGACATGAATACATGGCCGTATCGACGGAATAGACACCCACGCTCGTACACATCCTCATTCGAGTAGATCCTAAGGTTAGTTATCAAAAAAGGGAAGTAAAATGGTTGTTAAATAAAATTCACAAAACAAATAGATTAAGCCAACAAATAAGGTGCGGTTGCTAGTAACTTTCCCCTGACCGTTCCATGACAAAGACTTAAACATATAGACAGACGCCTCGATCCCAGAAATGACAAAGACAACCAAAGTTGATATTCCCATAACGGTCAACTTTCCTTATATCCCACTCTTTACATACTTTTACACAAGTTATGATATTGGCCACTTTTTACAAAACTTTACATCGTTGATTTCTGTAACGTATCAACGAATAATCGATCCTTCTAAGTGATTCCTTTGGTATAAACTTCTTTTTGAAACGACTATTTTTCTTCCTTCTCTTTTTTGCTTTTTCTCTTTTCCCATTTTTTTCAACAACACATCATAAATCTCAGTTTAATTCCACCGTTTTCACTTTCATAATTCACCCGGATAATCTTTTCCTTGTAGTATTTTTTCTTCGGGCATGATTCATAATAGCGAAAGTAGCGAAACTGACGAGCTACATAATTTTTCCATTGCATTGTGCAACTTCCTGACCATTACAGAGAAAGAAAATTTTCAATTTGACACAGGAAATACAAAACTTTACACGAAAGCAACTAGCAACATAGAGAAATAGGCTTAATCTACACAGTAGGCCAAGGTGCAAAGGTGTAACGAAACATATAATATGGTGTACAAAAAGAAATGAATGGCTCAACAAGTTATTCTAGAGGATTTTACTCTTATAATGAGAGTAAGGGTTACACGAGATTTAACTAACCAGTGAAGTTAGCTATTTTTATGACATGTAGGCTATTTAGTTTAATCCTTGAAATTTATCAGTTGAACATGTTCTTCTATCTAAATCCATAGTACTAATCATGGTGGTCTCGAGTGATATACCAGGCCAAGTTTTAAAGTCCACTACATCACCAGCACACTCATAATTTTGTGGAATTTTGTAGATAGTTGGAAATGGAATAGGCTTAATTCTCACAATATGTATCAAGGGTTATAGTGCACTAGATAATGTAACTAGTGATTTTTACAAAAGTCATGCTGAAAAAAAAATTTAGGCCATTTTTAAGCACTTTGCATGTTATTTTGTAAAAGAGAAGACAAGTATGTTCTCATTCTTCATCCCCCCCACTTAAATTATACAACGTCCTCATTGTATAGATAAAACAACAAAAATGATAAGTGAAAATAGAATTAGAACGAAAAACTCCCTGATGTTTTGCTCGTGATAACTCTTCATGATGAGTTCTTGAGCAAAAGGTATGTTAACTAGGGTTTCAGAATGCCCGGATGAATTCAACACAAGTCTTTTTCAGCATATACCATATCATAGTTTCAGCAAGGTCTTGTAAAATATTAGAAGACAAGTGCAAATTCTCTCTCGCTATAATGGTACAAGAAACAATTAAACACACAACTGTATAGGGATCAATACGTCGTATCCTAAACCCTAGGATACGCCGTATTGTTCCTGTAGAAACAATTAAATTACTGAAAATTAAATATTTAAGTTTTAAAAACTAATAACGTCCAGACATGCATACGCCATATCCTATGGGGTTCGATACGCCGTATGTAATGTCTGGGAAGACACACTCGTGCAGAAAATTAAAATTCAAACACATAAAATAACCAGGTTGTCTCTCGGGAAGCACTTTTGTTTCAGCCGGTCTTTAAGTTTGCTCTTTTTCTTCTTTTCTTCATTCATATGGTACGTGTTACCGTCCATCAGTGATCTTTTATGTTGAAGAGTTCGTGGTAGATGCAAGACATGCTGCTAGGAGTTCTTTCAATAGTGCTAACTTTGCTTGGACCAATGGTAATAAATACTTCATCATTGCCTATCGAATGTCGTATGACTGTGAATTCTTCAGTTCTGCACAGTTCGTCTGGATTGTCAATGTTGCGGCAAGCATGGATTGGTATCGAAGAATATTCCTTATTAATAACTTCGTAGATGTCATTTGCTTCCTGTGCATCTAAATAGGGTTTATAAAATGCATCCGAACATGTCTTTTTTGCATGGTTCTTTGTATTCGTCAGGATCACCAATCCTCCTGTTAGTACGTTCGTTCACGTAAAATTCCCATAGCCTATTTTTGGTATTTCTATCAATCTCCTAATAGTTGTCAAATTTTGATGCCAGCCAATATATAAATTCAAAGTAATCTTCTCTATTGTTCAGGTCATCAAGATTTTGCTATTGCAAGTATAGGATAATGGGTAAAATTTATGAAAGAATTTATTGTTTAGTTTGCTCCACGTGATAGTTGTTTCATTTATTTCATTGTTCCACCATGTTTGGGCATCTCCTTTAAGTGATTTTGAGAATACATATAATGGTATCTTGATCCATTCGGTTATTTCGAGCACCTTTGCAATGTGATCAGTGACGTCCCCTCCATCTATGCCATTGAAGGCGTTATCCTATAATATTTTCAAGAATTCATCACCAATTTCTAGTTTGGAATTTGTGATCATTGGCGAGTCAGTATGCTCTTCATCCTGATTAATTATGTTGGCAAAGCTTTCCATTATCCAGAGTTGTAACCAGCAATTACCACTTTCTCAAAAATGGAGGAAAATGTTAGTAGGATAATCAAGTTTAAACGTGATGTTTTTCGAATTGTTGTTGTATCATATGACAGATATGTCGTATTCAATTAACATGAATACGGCGTATAGGTTTGTTGAATATCAGTTTATCGTCTTAGGAATTACTGAATACGCCGTATTATTGGAGAACAGATATGCTGTTTAGATAGTAAAACTCAATACATTGTCCTGACTAGAAGGTTTGATACGTCGTATCCAACTGGTGGATACGGCGTATCAGGTGATCAGTCAGAACAGAATACTATTTAAAAATATTTAAATGCGGGAATTAAAACAAATAATTTAACTACGAATAAATACAAACAGAATTAAAATAATTAGACTACACTAAACTAATTAATTAATTAGAGGTTATAATATTAATAACAATAAGGTTTAACTAATTCACTCCTCGGCAACGGCGCAAAAAACTTGATGTGCTGTCGTGTAGGGTCAATTATTTGATTATCAAGTTTTACATTTATATTTAAGCGACAAACCTAAAACAACACTTTAACGAGCAGTATACCCGATCAAGATAGAGTTCGCGGTAAGTAGGGTGTTGAACACTAAGAGTAGAACATTAATCCTATATTCTATCAGTATTTTAATTATTCTATATACTGGTTAAACCTATGCTATGTATGTTGTCTAATGAAATAGGGGGGGGGGGGTTCAGCCTGAGAGACTGGCACAGGTTTGATGATGACAAATATCAATTCAATACACAATAAACACAAAAGATGAAGATTAGAAGATAGAAAAGCGGAACAAGCCAAATAATAGAAAACTGTATTAGCCATATTAAATCCGGTTCAATGCTAGTATGTTTGTTTTAGTGCAATGATTTACTTATCTCGAAGCTACATATCATTCTTAAGACGTAGGCGGGACATCATCATAAAACCTAAACATAATTAATCCTGTCATAATTAATGCATCCGCATAAAGCATCCTTTAGTTTAATTATAATCTATCTTAGAGAATTAAAGCAATAGTGATCCTGTTAAAACCCTAGCCCAACAGGATTTTTCCCATTTATTGTTTGACGATGTTTTATATACTGGTAGTCCACTATTCCAATATTTATCAGTTAATTAAGAGCATGATTGCTGAAACATAAATGGTTCACCTACCGGTCCAACTAAGCTCATAATCAAATGACAAAGACAGAACATTATTTGTGATCCTATTGGTCCAGTAATATAAGACACGATATGGAGATCTATCCCGGTATCTAGATTACTTGGTCCGTAACACTAGACCTATTTGAATGATAGGTCGCATATTCAAACACATAAACAAGTATGAGGTGATAAACATAATTAAACAATCAACGATAAATTAAGAAATTGATTTTAAAACAATCCAAACATTGAACTTTCATTAAGATGGCTAATACCCGATGGTTTTAGCCCACAACCATTGTAGTTATACAAGCGTAATCAAACAATGAAATCTAAATGATTAAGAGAGTAAAAATTACACGATGTCTTTTATGGATTCGTGATTAATGCTTGACCTTTATGGCTGATCTTCTGTTCTAAAATTCGTCTTTGGTGAGTATGGTATAATGAATATGATATTGCACACTCAAAACTCATTTTAGAGTCTTCTATTTATAGTTGCTGAAAAATACTCGATACGTCGTGTCTAGATAGGTCGATACGGCGTATTGGGCTGCATTCCTTAGAGTGCGCTCTACGTTCGTAATAAATCTTTCATATCATTCCTAATTTACTAGATTTACAGTATCTTCAAATAGTTATCTTCATGGATATGACGTATGAAGATATCAGGGATACGCCGTATTGGGAATTGGTCAAACGCGTTTTCTTATGAAGTCTTGGTGCTGATACGCCGTATCTTTTTAGTTGGATACGGCGTATTGGTGAATTTTCAGAAATCTTCAAATATCTTTGTTTTAGCTTCAAATTGTGCGTCTTTTAGCTTGTCTTCACAAAACACTCCTGTATTACTGACTTATCAATAATTATATAAAAGTGGGCATAAATGATATAATAAAGTGACGTTATTTAATGTCATCAGTGTTGCTGATGAAATGGTTGTTGATGCTGATTGAGGGTTGCTAATGAAGATAGATGCTTTTGGATTGAGAAATGGAGTGTTGTTGATGAAATGGTTAATGCTGATTGAGGGTTGCTTATGGAGTTAGTATGATGACTTGCTGATGAGGATTTGGTGAGGAGTTGCTAATGACGGGTTTCTGATGGATGTTTCTAATAACGATTTTCTAATGAGGGTTTTCTGATATGGGGTTTGGTAAGTAGCTACTTAAGTTAGCAAATCTCTAAGGATAGGTAGCTAATTGAGTTAGCAAATCTCTAAGAAATCAAGAAGGAAACTAGAATACTTTTGAGCCAATTTTCTCTTCTTCATATTCCATAATGCAAAGGCTTAAATAGCCAAAATACAATGCATGTCTTCCTAAACATAAGGAAACTACTACTAACTGAAAAGTAAATAAACGTGGGACAATTGATAAGTAGTGGTCTACTCCAGTACTCCTATTCCTAAATGCATGCAACAAACTATCCTACGTGCATGAAATGCCAAGTCTTCAGGAAGACAAAGTCTTCTTATTCTCCACTCTTAGTAACTGATAGGACGACTAGTAACCGTAGGTGTCGAGGTGACTTAGTAATCATATCAGGGTTTCTGATAAGTGGCTCATGATAAGTGTGTCTTGTGGCTTATTTATGATGCCATGTTTCTCATGGAGGTTTTTTGATTACATGTTTTTGATGGAGGTTTCTGATGGAGGGGTGCTTATGGAGTTACTATGAGGAGTTGCTAACGATCGGTTTTGACGGATATTTCTAATGACGTTTTTCTGATGTAGGCTTTCTAATGAGGAGTTCTTAATAAGGGTTTCTTATAACTTCATAAGAGAGTCTTGTTATGGGGGTTCTGTTGAGGGTTTTCTGAGGGGTTCATGATGGAGGTTTTCTGATGGGGTTTCTGATGAGGGTGTTTTGATACGGGGTTTCTGATGAGGGGTTCATGATAAGGGTGTCATGTGACGGGTTTCTGATGACGTGTATCTCATTAAGGTTTTTGATTATGTGTTTTTGATTGAGGGTTGCTAATAGAGTTACTATGAGTTGCTAATGACGGGTTTCTGATGGCTATTTCTGATGATGGTTTTCTCATGGAGGATTCTGATGAGGGGGTAGTGACTTGGTCCTGCTTTTGATATCCAATTCCGCTCTGGTTGGTCAACTATTCTAATTTTAGCCATTATTCTTCAACTATAATTATGATTATTAAACATGCAACTAACTAATTTGCTGTTGCATTAGTGGGTTTGCTGATGTCGGGTTTCTGGTGTCATGCTTTGGTGGCCTGTTTTCTGATGGCATGTTTCTGATGTGTTTTTGATGTAGTGTTTCTGGTGTCGGGTTCTTTTGTCAGGTTTCGTATGCCGAGGTTTTGGTGTTGGGTTTCTGATGTCGAGGTTTTTGGTGTTGTCTTTTTGGTGCCGAGGTTTCTAGTGTTGTGTTTATGATGTTGTGGTTATGATGTTGTGTTTATGGTGTCATATCGTGTTTATGATGAGGGGTTTTCTGGTGTCATATCGTGTTTATGATGTCGGGTTTCTGGTTTTGGGTTTCCGATGGGTGTTTATTTTGTCGGGTTTCTCATGGAGTGTTTCTGATGGAGGATTTATGCTGAATGTTTCTGATGTGGAGGATTTATGCCGAGGTTTATGATAATGCTATTTTACACTCAAATTGCTCATTTTGGGTTGGATTTCAATTAATATAATTAATACATTGTTTCTAATGAATACGAAGTATAATAAAAGTGTTATGTGAAATTGGAAATATGGCTCCTCACATCTGGTCATGTTATATTGCAGTCATATGTGTATAGTACAATGCTAATTTATCTTAGTAAGAGCAGCAATGTTTTTATCTGACCAAGCTGAGACAACCACATAGATCTAACGTGGTAACCATCATGGTCCGGCCTAAATGGTGATATGCAACAATGTGATGATAACCTGACTATCGTTTTTTCTTCTTTTTCAGTGAGAGCACATAAGTCTTGATAGGTACCCATGGATGTTGTCAAGAGTCTTGACTAGCATATGCACTGGGTAGTAGGCTTTTAGCTTATAGTTCTACATTCAACTTAATAAAACAAGATATAATCATCAATCAAGAGTCATACATGTCATAACATTGATTAGCAAATACATCAATCTTTTAGCTTATAGTTCTACATTCAACTAAATATCACAAGATATACTCATCAATCAAGAGTTACACATGTCATAACATTGATTAGGAAATACATCAATCTTTTAGCTTATAGTTCTACATTCAAATAAATATCACAAGATATACTCATCAATCAAGAGTCATACATGTCATAACATTGATTAAGAAATAGATCAATTAAGAAACGTTGGTCGCGAAAAGGAGTCGAAGTATAACATGTCATTGGTAACATGACAAGTTTATAATCCTTTTGATAAACTTAAAAGAAGTTATTAAGACACTATGAAAACAACATTATAGTCATTAAAGCGTGAATAAATTTATTAAGAGCGTCCTGATCCGGCAATAGTTCTCATTAAATATAAATTACAATGCAAATATGTTTTTTTGAGGTTCAAGGAGACCTTTTATCTCTTCCTCGCATATTCAAGTTTCTGTATATGTTTCCTTTTAGGTTTGTGATTCTTTTACCTTTTTCATTTTTAATTTCATTTGACTTTAGGTAGCAAGGGTAAGGGAACATAATGCTTTAGACTACGCTATGTTCACGGTTACTCAACAATGTAATTAATGACTATATATTTACTTAACATCCGACAAAGCATTTGTATATAAAAAAACCCACATTTTGTGATATATGTTGCCAGCACAAACCGTACTTTTGTTTAGTTCTAGGACGCTTTCTAGAGGAAAAATGTGTTAATACGTTTATATGGCGAGTCGTAATGGAAAACAAAGAGATGCGTCCTTAGCCTATGTGGCACCAACCCAACGCGTCCCACCCCATTACTAGCTATCTCCCCTAACGCGTTCCACTCCAAGAAAAAACAGATTGTCGGTCGCATATGTGACCGAGTTGTGTTGTACATTTGTGTATGAGTGGTTTTATTAAATGATTTTCGTGGGGAATATTTTTGGTGGTGTATTCCTGGTCGCCATTACTACTAGGCCACTAAACTATGAGATTATGAATCCACAGACGCAAAGACGGCATGCCATTGATAATTTGTTTAAAAGAATTTAAAATGATATTACAAACATTGTCAATTGGTATGTTATTTAAGATTTAACATGTTTATATACAATAATTTATTAGTGTCGTATTTTCTTTTGATACGCAAACAAATTTAAAAACAAATATTTGACGTTATTTATATAAAATGGTCCTGATGCAATGCGCGGCTTTTGTAAACTAAGTATTTAAGTTTTTCATTGTATTTATTATTTCTTGTGTAGGGTGATAGTCGGTTAATCCTAACATGTATATCTGGTCAAATGTACGATTCTGATCCAGATAATGTTACGGGCGATTTGGGTGCTCGGTTTGCTTTACATTCCTTCACTAGCAACGTCCATGGTCCATCAAAGCTTTTAGGTAAGAATTCACTCTGACCATGGGTGTTTATTGGGTTTTTTGGGTTGATAATCTATTAATTTAATAAACTTTTGTTTATTTCATATATTCTGGGTACCTTTTATATTTATAATTGATTGTTGTTGCGATTGTGTTAATGTTATGTTTTTGATAAAATTTGTTTTATTTGGTAACATTAAAATTTGGTTTTGTTATGTTATGACTCTTAATATGTTTTATTGGTTCTTGATTGTACATGGCAGGTAATGGGACAAGAGTTGTAGCGCAAGAAGAAAATAAAAATGCAGAACATTACGAATTTTATAACCCCAAATGGTTCTATATATCACTTGAGTTTCTGTTACCTTTTTTTGGTAACAAATATTTCTTTGAATGTCAGTTAACACTAGGTAAAAACCATCAAATTTTATGGGGAATGTGTTGTTTGATAAGTTCTAATCAACTCCTATCACCACCATCTTTTGAAGAAAACCATATTTCAATATCTTGATTTTCAGTTTAAACCCTTATTTTTTTGTGTTTCTTTTTATAGTCGAATTAAAGATGTTGAATATACTGGTTTATTTTGTTGATGGCATTTGTAGTGTTTCAAAGCAACAAAAACCGTACTTGGTTATGATTTTCCTATTGTAAGTTGGATCCACAATTTCTTCATTCTTTTATTGCTATCTTGATCTTATTCTACTTTGTTTTATCGAATATGGAAATCACGCTTTCTCAGTAAGTCAGTGTTTTAAGGCTCGTTGTAATCAATCTACTTTTAATACATGATTAATAACTTTTTTGGTAAATTAATCACCTATTTTGATATTTGTAGGTTACCATGGTGGCTAAGGATTATGGTCGTGTAAGTTACAAAACATTAGAAGGTTTTGATTTCCAAATAAATTCATAAAAAACCAAAATGGGACGACTTGTCTTAAGGGTTAAATATGATGTCATTGTTTTTATTTACATGATGCACTTGGCGCATCCTTGGAAGAAATATGCAAAGTTGTTCCTGGTGGATGCTTATGGACAAATTACGCAATCATTGGTCTCGAACACACCGATCAATGGAAATGCTTAAATGCACATAAATTCGTTTGTGTTGGTAAGGATTAATCACACTTTATGACATACATATTATACACTGTTTAGAAAACTAGAAGGGGAGGTTGAATAGTTTTCTTGATAAATTGTTATCTTTAAAAAAAATTGTTTGAAACTATACGTAAAATGATTGTGTTATTGGTATTGGTATATGACGTAAGAACTATGAAAGCAATGACATGGAGAGTTAGTAAGAGATAACCAAGACACAAGTATTTATAGGGGTTCAGCTACAAGGACACCTTTCTTGCCCTACTCCACTCCCCGAGTCACCTACTCGAGAGTTTGTAAACACTAGTCACCGTACTCCTTTCAATTGGTAGAGAAGCCTCACAACGTTGCTTATACCTCTTTTTCGGTACAAAGCTAAATACAGAATTCTTCACACGGTAGAATCACACCAATACTACTACACTTGAATTACAATGATAAATATAACTAACAACTACAATATGATGTTCAAGACTCAGTAATGTAATCTTGATGATGTTATGGAGATGCGAAACAAGATGCTTGAAACTTGATCGTCTCGAATGGGTATTTGGCAAATTTTCTTCGTTGAAGTAAATTACCTACAAAATGCTAAAGGAAACTATACAAAAGTAGAGAGAAAGATCATATGATTAGAGAGTATTTTCAAGTGAGAAGATGTGTAAAAACATGAGAAATGACTTGGTATTTATAGCCAAGAAAAGTATTGTAGCCCGGTTCTGTCGGTTCTATTTATGAATGGAACCGGCAGCCAAAATCAATGGAACTGGTCTACAGTAACCAAATCTGAATTTTGATTTGCAAGATCTTGAGAGATCATGTGAAATCTTGTAAGATTATCCTTGGATTTGCTGCATTTGATTAGGTCATGAATGATGTAAATAATAGAGAAGTTAGAAAGCATTTTGTGTATAGTTTAGGTTTACATAAAATAATGCATACACATTTTTTATGACACTTTATGATTTTCTAAAAGCTTATGTTTTTAGAGATGGTTTTAACATGATGTTTCTTTATGTTTTGTCATCGATAAAACTAAAAAGGTCATGAGATAGAAATAAGCATTTTTTATGGATTTATTTGTATTAACTATCTTCCCCTTTTTGTTAATAACAAAATATAATGATTTAAAATACAAAGACTGATTTTCAATGGTTTGAGATTTATTTTTAATCCATTGTTCTTCTCCCCCTTTTTGTCAAAACCAAAAGACGAAATAGGTTAACCTAGTTTTACCGATAAGCTCCCCCTTAAGAGGTGCAGAAAAATCTGCAAAACAAATAAGTTAAATAGGATGGGATATGCTCCCCCTTGCTATGTGGATACCTACAAAAGAAAAGTTAGTGTACATAAACTAAAATATTGCTACTGTAGAACTGGTTGGCCGGTTCTGTTCCCTGAATGGAACCGGCTTGTTATCGGACATAACCGGCTAACTTTTGGAAAGTCAAATTCTTCGAATTTTAATCACATTTTTGAATGATCACACATTATTAACTGGTTCAAAGCTGGAAGCAAGACAAATATTTATTCATAGAAAGGAGAACATAAAGGACATTACATCATAATAAAGGATAACAAGAGATTCTTAACGAATCAACTATTTTGTTCTACTTCTAAATATTATTCTAAAAATTATGCGAAAGAACATTGAGGCGATCAAGAATGTGGTTGAGAATGAATCTCATTTCTCCTTGTAAGTTGTCGACGAGGGCTTGAGTTCGTTGGCGATGCTCACAATACATTTCATGAGTTAGCATGGGGAAAGGATTGTTAGGTTCTAATGACGGAAGTGGTGGGTTGATCGAGGGTAGATTAGGTGAAAGATGTAGTGGAAATGGTGGAAGAGGTGGTTTCATGTCCGGAGTGGGAGAAGGAAAGGTTAACTCAATGGGTGGACTGTAAGGTGGATTGTTAGCCATACGCTCAGTGGTGTCAAATGATGGCCGAGAGGAGGATTAGTTATTGACGGTGGAAGTTCTTCAAGTTAGTCAAGAAAGGCTTAAGGAGAAGTAGGAGGAGTAGAGAATAAAATTTCAATAGGATCAAGATTGATGGCTAATGGTGATGTAAGTTTTGAAGGTTGAGTTGGTACCGGATATGGTGAGGTCAATGGTAGGGGTGTTAATTTTGGAGTGAGCAAAAGATTGCTATTGGAGGTTTCCAGAGAGATGATCGGCGAGAGAGGTGGAATAGATGTTGGAGAAGTTGGTGGAGGTGAAAGAGGTTGATAAGGTGGTGACGGTGTTCGAGGATTGTTAAAACAACATGGTCGGACACTAATTCTAGCGGTTCTCTTAAGATTAAGCTTATTGTCCTTAGGCATTTTCTTGATCTTTTAAGTTAATATGGGAGCTAGTGTATTAAGAATAACCCTTTATATAGAAGAGAAAAGATGGTTTTTAATGCATTGCTTGTTCATTAGGAGAAAATCTAATCATTGGATTTGTTCTATAGTCAACCTCTATGCCCTATAGCTGATAGATATGATTTGGAGGGAAAGGATGAAGGAAAAATTCATATTTGGAAATGTAGTACAGAACTGCCGGTTCTGCCGGTGCAATAGGCAAAATAGAATCGGCTTTGAAACCGACAGAACCGCCGAACTGAATTTTTTTTGATATGTTGGAGATACGGTTTTTCTCTACTAAAAAAATATTTTTGAGAAAGACCCTGCGTCTCATTTTAATATAGCCATAATTGAACGTGTTTGAAACGACATATTGACCATGTATTTCTTTGTATACTTTCAAGTGGCATGACAAAAAAATGTTTTTATTTGTATTTCAAAAAAAATGTTTTGACAAAAAAATGTTTATCTTAAGCATTTGGTTCCATGAGCCCGAGTCCTACTCTAAGAAGGTTGAAGGGTTCTCTCTTAAGGGGTTTGGTTAGGATGTCGGCTATGTTATCTTCGGAGGCGACTTTTTCAATAGTGATATTCCCTTTTTGAACATTGTCACGAAGAAAATGATGTCGAATTTCTATATGTTTGGTACGAGAGTGAAGAACATGATTTTTACTTAGGTCTATTGCGCCTTTATTGTCACAAAGAATGGGTATGTCATTTAATTTAATAACATAGACTACTAGAGCTTGTTTCATCCATAAGGATTGTTGGCAAGCTTTACCGGCAAAAACATATTCGGCTTCGGTGGTTGAGATGGCTAGGGCGGTTTGTTTCTTAGAGAATGTAGGAACCCGTTAATACTTCCACTTCATAACCCGAACCATGATTCATAACACACAACACGAATCCAAGAAAAGAGAGAGAGAGAGAATCGTAATGTAGAGAGAGAGAAGAGAGAGAGTTGAG